>MU223823.1:2692388-2723065 GCA_018584345.1 Thuja plicata | reverse complement strand
GAGAGAGAGAGAGAGAGAGAGAGAGAGAGAGAGAGAGAGAGAGATTTCAAAAAGCTAGGGACAAGGAAATATAAGGAGAGATAAGAGAAGAGAGGGGGGATAGATAGATAGATAGATAGATAGATAGATAGATAGATAGATAGATAAAATCAAAGAGAAATAGAGGAAATATGATATAGATAGAGAGAGGTGAAAGGTGAAGAGAGGGGTAAGATAAGATAGATATAGGGAGGGAGAAAGGAGTGTATATGTGTGTGAGTAAGAAATATATAAAGATAGGGATAAGGAAGTCAGTAGGGAGATTTTGTGAGTTGGAGAGAGAGACCTCGTATAGCAAGTTTTATAATTTTCCAAGCAAGCTAATGTACTAAAATCATAAGATAACATTAATAAATAAATGTTTAATTCATTCATAGGCAAGTTGGAATATGTGGATTGGCTAATATTTTTTTTTGTTTTCTATCATTTGACCAAATATTTAACTCATTCAATTTTTTAAGATCAGGTTCACCAAACTATTCAATGAATTCTCATTGTACTATGCAATCGTTTATCTTATTAATTAATTTGGTAGTGTTTCATGTTTGATTATGCCATCATTTTGCTTCATCATTTAAGATGCATAGTGGATGGGAGTAGCATTTTATTTTTATTATGTGTAGTATTACTCACTCTAAGTTTACATTTTCACTTGATAGTGTGTCAAGTTACACCACCTCCCACAATCCTCAAAATGTGCAATATTTACATCCACTGCCCTGATAAAATATTATAACGGTCTAATAAATGTATCATTTATAAAATTAAAAGTTCGTTTTTAATTTATTTCTTTTGGCTCAGCGGTTGTTATGTGAATAAATATTACTTTTATGTGTACGATTAGGAAGTTGGTAATTTTGTATGTCATAGTGAGGCAATGTGAATTATCTCGGTTTTTCTATTACACGAAGTTTGCCCTTACCATTAATTTATTTCTTTTTGGTTTTTTATTTAATCTTAGGATTCGTTTGCTCCACAAGTGCTTTTAAAAAAATAGAGCATTGTCTATGATTCCACATTTTGCATGCAGGTCTACCAAGGCTTATCTAGCTATGATATCACGACCATTATTCTTTGATGTTCGTCCATACCGATCCCAAAAACTCTCATTTTATCATAGGTAGCGAACTTGGTAGAAAAGGCGATTGAATTCGGCTTTGCATCTGCCTATTTGCTTGAAAGTTTTTAAAGAATTTTTAACAATTTTATCGTCTACATATCCTGTCTTGATGGTATTGAATGTTTTATTCCCTATAGTTTAAAATGTTTAAAAATTGGCCTTAGTTAATTGATTGCTCACATACTTCGTGTTTCTACTGGGCAGCCTCACAGATCTAAACCGCCATAAAAAAAATCACATTGACTTTCGTATTAGGATTGTGAATTATTATCCTGCATTGATGGCATTGAATGTCTTTTTTTCAAAATCACATTTGCTTGCTTATTGGTAGTGTGAATAAACATCTGCAGATTACGGAGTTATGGTAGATCTGTCGTGGAGACTTCCTATAGAAATTTATAAGGCTTTTAATAATGATTTATAGGTCTTTTAGCTGTTGTTCTTGTCAAACTAGGAAAATAACCCTGCTTCTCTTGGGAATGAAGTACCCACCAACTCTGCAATCTTGTGTCGATTCGTGTGGAACCATCAGGGGTACGGGTGCGTACAACCTCAGCGCCTTCTTCACCACACACTGCACGTACTCCATGCTTGCTAAATCATTCTCACATACCGTCGTCTCTCGGCCTACCACTGATTCGATTTTGTCTTGCATTTTTTTGGCCACACAGGGGATTCTAAGAATCTCGCTCATTGCCCATTCTGACGAAGTAGCCGTCGTTTCAATTCCAGCCAAGAACACATCCTGTAAAATTTACGCAATTGTTTTTCCAAAGATTAATAGAAAAAGATTAATAAGGTAGCATGTATTATGAATGAGAAGTAAATACGTACGAGAACAATGGCTTTAATGTTTTCTTCTGTGATTTGCACTCCATCGAGGCTTTTCATTTCCAAGAGGAGGTCAATGATGTCCCTGGTATCAGACTGCAACTGCCCCTTGTGCTGCTGGTGCTCCTCTATTATTTTGCTTACAACTCCATCGAAGGACTTGTGCACCTTTTTCAGCCGCCGCTTTACTCCTTGCAAGTCCATCCACTCTATCTATGGAATGAAGTCCCCGATATTCACTACTCCTACTGCAACCGTCAACTCTCTAGCCATCTTCTTTATCTCTTCGCCATGGCCTCCCTGGTTGTTGTCACCCTCAAAAGATATTTTGGTACCGGAAAGGATTCGCCACATGACTGCCTCGGTAAACCATGAAAACAAACGGGTGAGATTAACCGGCTTCCTGCCCTGCTCAGACTTTTCCCACACTAAACGAACAATCCGAAGCATTTCTTCCTCTCGTACGCATCTGAAGGAGTCGATCCTTTTGCTATTCAGCAATTCTACCACGCACAGCTATCTCATGTGTCTCCAATAAGATCCGTGAGGTGCAAATATCAGATCCTTGTAATTATTAAAAAGGTATTTCCCCGCAGAAGTCGGAGGTCGGCTTGTAAACACATGATCATAGGTTTTCAAGAACTCCTTGGCCATGGCAGAAGAAGAAACCACAACAGCGGGAACAGAGCACAATTTCAGCATCATGATGGGCCCATATTTCTTCCCAAGCTCATGAAGATCACGATGAGGAAGCTTTCTCAGCTGGTTCAGATTTCCTATAATGGGATTGCAAACGGTCCAGGGGGCAATCTCAATCCTGATGTACTTTTCCTTTGCACGCTAAATCTATACAAAACCCACACGAAAACAATGAGTGCACATATTGTAGCGTACGCACCATCTTTTACTATATTTCTTGCATGGAAAGACGCAGTAAACTCGGAAAATGAAGCTATATTGAACAAAGATGCAAGAGACTCAGAGAAAGAAGGCATATTTAACGAAGATGCAGGAAACGCTCTGTCTATGGCAAATTTGTGGTGGTGTTGGCGTCATTTTATTTGTTTGATTCCAGATAGATACGTCATTTTGAGTAAAACGTCTTCCTCCAAGTTTTTTTTATATCAGTCAAGTTATTTATGGTTAGTTTTAATATATCTATTTAAAATAATTTGCTGTATAGTATGCACGTTATTTAACGTTTCCAGTTATTTGATTCCAAAACGAATCCTGTAGCTTGATTTTATTTTTTATTTAATGTAGAAAAGATCAATATATGTTTAATCGGCTGATATATCTCCCGTGGACTACAGTGATCATGTCGATAAAACTAAATATAGCAGGAATTTAATAGGGTGATCTTGGCATCACTTTCTTTTTCACTGAACTTGGTTTTCGCGAAAATAACATATGCCGCCGTCACATGATTAATGACTTAGTTTTAATATAATTTAATATAATTTACTTGCTCTAGAATCTTTCTTTTTCCTCATAAATTATCAAACACCTTGTTCTATATATATGTACACCAATTTCACAATAAAATTGGTCAACTTGCATACAATTTTAGGTTGTACATTTGACGAACTCATTCTTTTTATTAGGAAAGATTGTGTAGTTTAATCTTTCGAGCGATAATGAAGATCGTGGGAGAGGACTTTTCAAAGCTTAAAGATCGTCCTTAAAACAATTCTGAGGTAATAACCATGTTTGCTGCTACTATTTTCCTCATAAATTAGCAAACACCTTGTTCTATATATGTAAACCAATTTCAAAATAAAATTGGTCAACTTGCATACAATTTTAGGTTGTGTATTTGACGAACTCATTGTTTCTATTTTTTTTTCTCTTTGTATCTTAGATGTTCCTTGTTCTTTCATATTACTAGAGAAATAAGAGGTCCCTAATAAAAAACTACTATTGAATTGCTTTCCTTTATATGTGTTTGGTATTTGTAGAGATAACACATGTCAATTTTATGGACAAATGTACAAAAGGATGATACAAAAGTTTCTAAGGGTAAATTGTATTTCTAGGGAATAAGAGTTGTACACTAGTAGAAAGAGTATAATATCCATACATAGAGTCTCATACAAGCCCTCATGTCTAGACATCATTCCAAGCCACATGGGCTTTGTCCAAGTTTTCTTGGCATGGTTTTTCAGGATTGCACACATAAGATTTGACCACATTTTTTTGACATGAAGGTATTATATTGTTTAGGATTTTCTTTTAGATTTTGTGGTGTAATTACTATTAGTTTAAGAAAGTTTTTCCTAATTCTTAATCATTATTCATGCTTGTGTAACCTAGGTTTGATTTACAATTATTGTAAGCATAATTAAAGTTGTACATACAGTGTTTGACATGGTCTCACTATCAACCAGACCAAACTCCAACGAGTGTGTTTACCAAACACAAGATGATATTTTTTTACCAAGGGGTGGGATACATAGGCTTGGACTAGTTATTGGTGTAGGCTAAGCAATTATCAATCAATTTGATTTCCTTTTCAAAGGTCTTGAGAGATATAAACACTCCCACATGGAATCTTTGGAAAATTTTGACTTTCATGACCTCACCAGCCATTTCACAACTACACATGACTATGCAGTTGTGTGTTGTACAACTTGGAAAAAAATGAAATTTTATGTGTTGTTGCAAACATTGTCTAGAATGAACATATGGAAGTTTGACATGTAGCATCCTTATAAAAAATGTAGTATTCCTCCACTTGGGATCTTCGATTTGGAAAAACATTTCCATGTGGCCTTTACAACCCCTCAATTGGCCTTGACTACTATTGTCACTGAGGATTACACCTGAAAGAGCTAAGTGTCAAGCTCAACAATCTTGTGAAACATGGAGATACTTCCAGGTTGTGGGGAGCCTATAATGGAAGTATACCTCCACATTAAGGGTCGGCTTCCCCTTGAATCACCTTAAACTTAAACTAAAACTTTTGGAGGAAAGGGAGAGAGATTGCATGAATTTAAAACTAAACTTAAAACCTAGGTGATTCACCAAAACCTTGAAGATCCACAGATTGCAAAAGATTGCTCACAATATGACTTAAACACAACTTGGAATTCACGGATTTTTCCTATTTATATTATTTCTTTTGAGAATAACAAGGTGCGGGTTGTGAATGAAAAGGAAATAAATGAATTTCACAAACTCAAAGACCTATGAGAGAACACAAATTAAACTTTAGACAATAACATGTGTTTTCTAAACATCAAATGAAAATATGCCAAGGTAAAGGATTAACTTGAATCACAATAATCATTGGACAAAACCCATTAAACAACCTAGAAGACAATAGGAAAAAGAGGAACACTATTTTGTATTCAACCAAAAGGAGCTAGAAAACAATCTGCTTCTCAGAGCTACAAGCATTCAAATCTCAGAGTGAGAGAGAATGAAGAACTCGCTATCACCAAAAAGAGAGGGGTAAAAATAGGTGAAGAACCCCTGAATCTGCATTTCCAAAGATTCTAGAAATCACCATGTCTAACTCCACCAAATTTGGAACCAAATGCTGGAATATATCTAGAAATCTGCAATTTGTAGGTTCACCAACATGTTGCCCAAATCTCTTTACCTGCTGTGGATTTCTTTAAATCCCTCCTAGCCAGAGAAGGGGGAACCTAATCTTGAAGGAAGATAATGATATCTCTTTAGCTGCTGTGGATTTATTTAAATCCCTCCTATCTAGAGACCTCAACCTCCAGGACCTGGATCAGGAGACAGTCTTGAGTTATATCCCTTATATCATTATGGATCTCCAAAACAAAGCTCTAACCGCTATTCCCAATAGTGATGAAGTTAAGAAAGCTCTGGATTCTCTCCCGGGAGACAAGGCCTCGGGCCCTAATGGATTTCCCATGTTCTTCTTCCACAATTATTGGGATATTTTTAAATTTGATGTGTTCAAAGTTGTGCAGGAATTCTTTGGGTCCAAGAATCTCCTCAAAGAAATCAACGCCACCTTTTTGGTTCTTATTCTGAAAGTCATGGTGGTGGATGTTATGGAACTTTTTAGGCCCATTAGTTTATGTAATTCGTTCTACAAGATTATCTCCAAAGTCTTGACTATCAAAATTCTTCAGGTTCTCCCGTTCATCATTGCTCATCAAGAGTCTAGCTTTGTTCCTGGCCGTCAAATCCTAGATTCGGTTATGGCAGTTCATGAAGTCATTCACTCTTTACAAGTTGGTAAGAGAGAAGGATTTCTCCTAAATCTTGATCTGTCCAAAGCCTACGACCGTGTGGACTGGTCTTTTTTTTTGAAAGTTTTGGGGGCTTCTGGCTTCAATATCACTTTATGTTAGATCATCCTACAGCTCATCTCCTCACCGTCCTTCTCGGTCTTGGTTAATGGGTCTTCCTCACCTTTGTTCAAATATTCTCAGTGTCTGAGACAACGGGGTCCCCTGTCACCTATCCTTTTTATTATCTTGGCTGAGTGCCTTGGATGGTCAGTTTCTGCTCATAAGTTATCTGGTAGGTTGAAAGTCATCAAGCCTTCCTCTTTTTTTTTTTCCATCTTCTCTCATCAAAAAATCATTGATAACACCATCCTGGGTGGAGAAGCCTTAGTTTTGGAGGCTAGAAGTGTTAAAAATTTACTGGACTCCTATACTAGAGCCATTGGCCAATATATCAACTGGTATAAGAGCTCCCTCTTTTTTATTAATATGCCGGAGTCAAGACAAAGAAGAATGGTAGATATTTTAGGGTGTAGTATTGGCTTTCTTTCTGCCACCTAATTTTGCCTTCCTTTGGGAGTTAAACCCCCGGAAGCTTTCTGGAACAAGATGATAGACACATTTAACAGAAAAATGGCTGGCTGGAAGGGAATTCTTCTTAGTCAAGCAGGCAAGATTCAGCTGGTCAAATCCACCCTTCAAACTTTCCTACTTATGCTCTTAGCCTCTTCTCTATTCCGGCTAAAGTGGCTGAAGCTTTGGAAAAAATCCAAAGGAGATTTCTTTGGTCTGGGGCTGAAGAGCATAAACGCCTTCCTCTGATTGCTTGGGATAGATTCTGCCTTCCCAAAAAGTTTGGGGGGCTGGGGATTAGGAGGATTAGGCCTTTCAATAAGGCGCTTCTTGCTAAGCAGATTTCGAGGATTTTTCATGGTAAAGGGGAATGGAGGGATTTCATTATGGATAAATACCTATCTAGTGCTTCTTTGCATTTTTTTTTTTAAATGATGATATTCCAAATGGATCTTGTATCTGGAATGACATCCCCAATGCCAAAGACTTGGCTAAGTCTAAAGCGTAGTGGAAAACTGGAAATGGGCACAATATTAGCTTCTGGGGTGACAATTGGATTCACTCAGTACCCCTAAAAGATATGGTTTGTTTTAATTCTTGGAAGGAGGAATGCATCTTATGATTCGAGGATAGAGTGTGTAATTACAGATTGGGTAACTCTTGGGTGGATCTGTTCTCTATTTCCCAGGAGCTATCTCCGTTACTTATTGCTCTCAATGCTACCTCCCTCTCTCAAAAATAGGATGTTTTTATATGGGAAGCATCTCCTAATGGTTCATTCACTATTGCTTTGGCCTACTCTATTCAGATGCATCAAGAGGTTTCCTCTCCCTTGTCACAAGCTTGGCTTCCGGGCCTTATCTCTAAAATCAATGTTTTTTACTAGCTTCTACTTCAAAACCTCATCCTCATTGTCGATAACCTCATAAAGCGGGGTATTCCCATCCCTAACAGGTGTGTCTTGTGTCAAGTCAATGCTGAGTCACTGGACCACATTTTTATCCACTGTTCTTATGTGCTGACGGTTTGGCATTTCTTCCTGTCTCTTTTTGGGCTGCAGTGATGCTTCCTATCCTCTATTAAGGACCTCTTTGCCCAAGGGACCCTTCCCTTCAAAATTATTGTTTTCCATAAATTATGGTCTTGGGTGCTTCCTCACCTCTATTGTAGTGTTTAAAAGGAACGTAATAACCATATCTTTAGGAATTTTAGTGTTATTCCCAAAATTATTTTTGAAAAGATTCACCATGCTCTTTTGGAAAACTTTTTTATTTGTGGGAATCCTAACCCTTTTGCAGGTGTTGATGATGTTGCTAATCCCTCCAAGATTATTGATAAAAGAAAGCATTGTACCTGGCATCTTCCCCCAGATGGCTGGGCAAAATCCAACTTCCATGGAGCAGCCAAGGGAAATCCTGGGATGGCGGGAAGTGGTGGTGTAATTTGTAATAGCAATGACCAAGGCATTTCTGCTATTAGTCTACCTTTAAGAACACAAACCAACCACTATGCGGAAGAAAATTCTTCCCTTCATGTGACTAAATTGTCTCATGACTTGGGAATCAGAAATCTTTGGTTAGAAGGGGATTCTCAAAACATTATCAACTGTCTCAACTTGAAACATCCACCATCATGGACCATTGCTAATATGATTGAGGAAACTCACTCACTTTTGAACACCTTTGATAAGGTCCATTTATCCCATGTGTTTAGAGAAGGAAACCAAGTAGCTGACTGGTTCACCAATTGGGCACTGAGAAGTGAAAAGCAAACATGCTAGCTTCACAGAGGTGACCTCCCACGTGAAGCATTGGATTTAGTTTCTTATGACCGAATCTATCGGGAGGGTCTCATAAATATTCATTATGATTGTTCTTGCTTTGAATGGAAATGGCTTTTCCATTAATGGAATGTACAAGACAGGCTGGAATGGTAATCACTTCAAATCACACCCGCACACTTACAGAGTACTTAGATGCTTCGACAAAACTTGTCGCTCAAGCCAAAGAAACAAAACTATCTAGAACATATAAGATATTTTAGGTTTGGGCCTCTATGTTGCTTTCTATCAGACTGTGTTTCTTGCGATGGGTGGGGAAATACATAGGAGGGAACCTACTAAAGATTAGGAGAAATGGAGTAGAAGCACCAAAATCTAGAAGTACCTTCAAAGTGGCGGCATTTCCACCTTCATTGAGAGGCTTCACAGTGGGAAGCCGACAGTGACAAAGATTTTTGTTAAAAACTAGAATGAGGGCAGTATAGAGATAAATGGAAAAAAGTTTACCGTGAATGAGGATGTTATCTCAGTGGTTACAAGGATTCATATTGTTGGAAATAAATTCTACAAAGATAGGAAAATATCAGATCTGGTGATAAGCGACTTTGTTAGAAACGACGAGGAAAAATAAGGGCTTACCAAGGTCGGCACCCACTACCTTTCGAAAGGGCTGAAGAGACTATGGTGGTTTGTGCTAAGAGCCATCATCTACTACATAACATTAGATACTAGGTTTGACAGAATCTGCACCTATCACTTTGTCCTATTTAACCATTTTTACCATGATATGAAGGTTTCTATTCCCTTCTATTTGTATGATTCAATAAACGACAACATTAATGGCTATAGAGAGAAGGCTATAGCTAACCCTTCCCTGCACGAAGGCCTTTTTATTTTAATATTTGAATATTCTAAGGCCCAAACCCTTGGGAAGGAAGTGGTTAAGAAAGATGAGGTGGAGGCCTCTGGTTTGGATTATATCCCCTCAGAGATGGAAGACAGTGATGGCCTGCATTCTGAGGATGAAAATGAGTATGAAATGAAAAAGAATACTCTTGGTTTGTCCTCCAAAAAGTGAAGAGTGAGTAGGAAAAGATCTAAATTTGAGAAATTGGTTACCCCTAAAAAATAGAGCACCATGATTATTTCTTTTGAGAAGTACATTGAAGAAGATATGAATACAGAAGATGAGGAGGTCATTTCAAGCGGCTAAGGCACAAAAAGAAAAAAATCTACCATGGGTAAAAACAAAAAAGACAGGAAGAGGGATTTGAGAGATGACTGAAAAACCCCCGAGGAAAAAACCTGTGGTGTTTCCTTTGTTTTGGGGCATAATCTAAAGAGGAAGCTCCAGGATGACTACCAAGACACTAATCAGACTCACCTTTCCCCTCAGACCTCTCAACCTCATGACACAAAGAAGGATGACAGGAAGGATAATGAGTTCTGTTGTTATATGGCTGAACATAGGAAGATTATTGGGTGGCACGATTTCAATGTTAAAATGGAAAAGATGGGAATTACTAGGGAAATCATAAACCCTAAGGTAATTGAGAGGGAGGGAGGCCGTATGAGAGGGAGGGAGGTTGTATCAAGCTAGATGAGCTCAGTGAACCTTCTTTCGTGGTGCTTAGTGATAACGCCTAAGAGTTTGAAATGGACTTACTTAATAACTCCCTAATAGCATGGTCAATAATTACAGAACCATCAAATGGTTATTCTATGAAGTGGAGGACCTCAAAAAAGGCTAATAGAAAGGAAAGGATAATAAGGAGAAGTCTACTGAGGATCATGAGATAAATAACAAAGTGCAAAAGTTGGAGAAGAACATGACTAGGGTAGATGCCACCCTTAAGAACATTTCATAGTAGAGTTATAATATCCTTAAGGCCTCTAAAGAGAACACCAACACTATCATCGAGAAGATGGATGCTAAATTATCTAGGATGGAGGCGACCAATATGGAGATGGAGATAGATCAAAACACTGAATAGGGTCCTGACCAGCGAACCAGAGCTAGAACCAAGAAGATTAAGGACAAGGACATGGAGCTGGATTTCTAGAAGATTAAGGAGTTGACTGCCAACATGGAACTGCTCGAATCCAAGGTGGCTACTCTTATGGTGGATTTGTCATGAAGGTCCCTAGTTTTTCCATTGACCATGTTTATTCTGCTTTGGTAGATGTTGCTAGTTTTTTGCTCTGGCCTTTTGTAGGCTTGCTCTATCTTTTTTTCTTTGCTACTTTTTCTACTAGGCTTTATGTTATATCTTTCATGTTTTGGGTTTCAGGAACCCTGTAAAACCTGTTTTACTTAATCAAAAAGATGTTGCCCAAATCTGAATGTCAGGCTCCTAGATTTGTAGGGTAGGTGAGAGAAAATTCCAAAATTATGCCTTAACCATAATTCCTTCACCAAACTGAATCTTTTTCCCCCTTTAATCATGCTTTGACAAGTGATATTTTCCCAAAATGACTTATAATTGCATCGTTTGGTAAATATTTACAATAAATAACATGCATGATTTACATTAAGTCAATAAAAGACTCTTTAAATATCATTCATAGCCTGAAAATATTAAAATATAATGACCCCTAGGTGGAGGATATTATAAAAATTTACTCTTGCCCCTAATATTTTTTAAAACATTAACATATTTCCTCTAGGCAAGACTGATACCATTCTTTAATAAAGACCCCAGCCTATATGTTATAAAAACATATTTTCTAAGGCTTTTCTTTTAAAACATTAAAATAACCCCACCCTATATGTTATGAAAACATATTTTCAAAAACATTAGAAAACCTCACCATTACCTTAAACATTAAAACATGCCCAAAATGATGAAAAACTCATTCCATCGAATTGCAAGGAGTAAAAAATGTTTTATGCCCTAGCTAATATTTTAGAGGCAAGAAATCATGGTTTTTAGAAAGTTGCAGCTTCTTGGAGGTCTTTCCCTGGCTTTGCTGGAGTTTGGAAACTATTTTAATGATCAAGGCAAGTTACTCATTCATTGCATCTTGATTTTTTTGATGAAAAATGTTCTTCTCTACATCTTCTCCATTGAGTTGCCTTTCATTTTAATTTCACATCATTGATGGGGTTTTTATTCATTACACGTGTTTATAATGCTGATGATGAGGACATAACTTTGCATATTAATGTTTTAAAACATTGATGTTTATGTCTTTATTTCTTGCTTGCTGAAAAATGTGATTACTAGGGCATCACTGTTTTGTCTTGAAATGTGTATTTTGGATCCATAGAAGATGGTGTTTTGGCATTATCTTTCTGTCTATGGATTCAAATGAGATCTTTAATGATGTTCAGATTCATATTTTCTCATTGTTTACTTGTATTTTGGTTAAATCTTTGTTTTCTCTCCATGGAAAAAGACATTTTTTCAATACCTTGTTGTTGCTGGAAGAAAATTCTCTTAAAAATACTGCTTATATTCTTATGGCTTCATTCCAAACCCACAAAAAGTGGCATTTTTCATTACTTAGATGTTTTGATCTTGTCGTAGCAAATTTCTGGAAGCTAGTTTGCTAATTTTCTCCATGATGTTGGCTTTATGCATGATGTCCTCTTATTGTAAATATAGAAATTACATCTTTGCTTCCATACATTGAGACATTTTTCTTTGTTCTACTATTTATAGAAGTAATCTATACAAAGCATGCTTCTATATGCTCTCATTCTTTATTTCAAACCCATTGATGGTGGTGTTTTTTCCTTGTAATGTTGTTTTTGCATTTGGTAATAACTTGTTGGAAGTTACTTTGCAACTTTTCTCTATGGTGTGGGCTTCATGCTTGTTTTCCCACTATTGTAAATGCAGTAACTTCATTTTTCCTCCATGGATGATGGCATTTTCACATTGTAATGCTACCCATGGACTGGAAATACATAAAAAAACATGCTGCCATGAACTTTGGATGTACATTTTTAATCCACAAAAGATGGTGTTTTGCTATTTCCACTTCTTGTTACTTAATTGTTTTTATCTTCATGCTATTTATATCTTTGAATTTCATCATTTGGATCCATGGGAAGTGTCATAGTGAGGCTATAACGGTTCCCATGCTTGATTAAAAACTTGTTATATTCACCCACCTTACTGATATCTTTTTGAGGTTGTGAGCTATAACTCTGTTTTTGTAAATTTTGGAGCATTTTTACCTATTTTGCCTCCATAGGAAGTGGTTCCATCATGTTGGAATTCTTTCCATGGATGCATTTGGTCTCTTCTAATGTTTTTGTTTTAACATTTTAATCACCATACATCACTGCTGCCTTAACATTGTTGTTAGATGCATTTTAAACATGCATATCATCCTTGTTCATATACAACCAACAGTGATATTAACTTCTGAAACTTACATTCTTTTTTCATTTCTTGCTTACATATGATATGCATGCATAGATTTGTAGATTCATATGCAAAACACCATACCTCTTTCTGCCCTAAACTTTGGAGGTGCATGCATCATTGTTGTATTTTGTGTATCCAACTGTTGAGAATCGAGATCCACCATGCTATGCTAAAGTTGTAGAATGGGTCACATGCATTTCTTATGTCTTCATACACCATTGATGTACCCTTGTCTTAAGAATTTTGAATGCCCCATGGTTACTATTGTTTCATTCTGGATCTTTAAAAGTGTTTTTTCTCAGACAAAGTTATCCTTCAAAGGTGGCTTGTGATGGTTTCCCTTGAAGGTTCTGATTGTATGAGCAAGGGAATTTATTGAATATCAATGAAATATCATATCTTTTATGTACCTACACATGGAAGAAACAAGTTAGTGAAAATATGGTATCGTTCTTTCTCCTCCAGCATTGTGGTGAGTATGTTCATGCCCGGAGCATGGTTCCTTCTCTTGATGTATTTATGATATCATGCATACATGACTGTAAGTGTATGTAGATAATATCTTATCATGCATTTCTTAGATCCATTGGATCTAACCCCTTTCTCTCCCTTCTACAGGTTCTGGATCCAATAGGAGCATTCTAGAGTCACCCTGGGCCAACCTCTCTTCCTTGCTTCAGGTAATGTTGGGTACCTTGTCATTTATGTTCATTTTCTTTTGTGCATGCATGTAATTAGCCATATATTTCTAGGAGTTGGCTATGCTCACGGCCTGTGTGAGCTTAGATACATGCTTTAATTCCCTTCTGTGCATACTTGTTATTTATGTTCAAACTGAATATGATCCAATGTATATATTATTTTATTTCCTTGATATCTTAGTTTGATCCTTTCCTTTATGTAATTTTCATTTTCATCTTTTAGGAAATGAACACAAACTTAATTCAGATCACTAATAATGTGCAAACTAGGTTATTTAGCAACTCACCTAGTAATTAGGATAACAACCTTAACCAATTGAATGAACATAAAATTGGAAAACAACTACACTTAAAGCATTAAATTTTTTTGACAAATTGATCTCAAATGAGATGTATTTGAATTATCCTTCTCCTTCTCCCTCTTTTTTTGTAACTTGCAAATGTATATTTGGAGTCACAATTATACTTACTTTGTCTCAATTCTAAAGAGTGGTTGGAAAAAAATATTTGTCTATCGATGGGCATTTTTTTTTCTTATTTTTAGTGAATATGTATCAAAATGGGTCATTTAAAATAAAATGACCGTGTAATAACTTTTGGTTGGTAGCTTGAAATTGAGCATTGTTCTTTGCACATTTTAATGTTATCACATTTCTTATGCATTGAACCTTTTTGAATTGTAAAATACACTAAGTTAAAAAGTGTTAAAATTGGGAGGATCACCTAATATGTCATCATGGGGGGTTAGATAATATGTTTCTTTTAATTATGTAATAGAGTTAACTTGTTTTTAGTTGCATGTATAAAGAAATAAATCTAGCATTATCACCCTAAACAAGAGTAATTGTAATACGTAGTGTATTTCCATCATGAAATATTTTAGGTGCCATAATCTCATGCCTTATCTATATGGATTTGTGATGCAGGAGCATCTTGGGTTCTTTGGAAATCCTGATCAACGAAAAATATGTTTGTTTTAGTTCAGTAGATTGTTGGAGGCTGCTTGGTATTTTGCTCGGTAACTGCTATTGCTCGTTTACTTGTTCTATCTTTCTGTACTGACAAGTCTCCGTGAACATTTTGGTGGCTTGGTTGGGTTTTCACTAAGTCATTGTTGTTGCTTGGTTGGTCTTCATCGAGTTGTTCCTGTTGCTCGGTTGGCTTGTTACTAAGTTATTTATTTTAAATTTGGACCTTTTGGGCGACTTCTGTATTTAATTTCAATAATGTAATTAATGTGGGATCTCTCATTGGGATGTGTGTGGAAATAAATCTAGGTCTTTTCTGGTTCCTATTATAGACTATCCTAAGCTACATAAACTAAAATGTGTAACCCTCGACAATCTCTATAAATCCTAACCAGCAATATCAGGTAAAAATTTATAAGGTGGCAAACACGAATTGATTTGAAATATTATAATATTTTTTTATAGAACAATGTAGAGCGGGAGGTTTTTGTCAGTGTGTATGGATTTGATATACCAATGTACTATATTTCCATAGCCATGGAACTAGGAAATTGACTTAAAAAGCAAGAAGTAAGTGTTACAATGAAATGTTTTAGCAAGATAGTTGATTTTGTGACTACTTCAGTGAAGGAAATTACCTCTTCTCTTTCCAAAGAGATTAGACCTTGATTTCCTCATGAGAATACACTTGAAGGTATTTCCATTATTTTTACTCAATATTGGGACCTCAACAATCTAGTTGATTGTCGTGAGAAGTTAATGTCTTTTATACACCATTTTTGCAAACCTATTCAATTCAATTGACAAACTATAAATAGAATTTTAAGTTAAACTATGATTAAACAAAATTATACTTGTTTTAAAATAATTATGAGACAACAATAGAAAAAAGTGGAGAACCCCCACAAAGAGGGATCAGTAAAAAAGCTTTGGACAATTCTAGGTCAGAGCAAAATTTTGTGCAATTCAATATAATAATTTTACAAACTTGCTAATTTAAGTCAAAAAATAATATTGGGTTCGGTGGAGGATGAGAGTTTTTAGTTCTTTGGGGTTTCTAAAATTAAAGATAAGAAAAAAATCCATATGAGAATTAGGAAAATTGTTGGAGGCTTTATACATCTAGGTATGATGTGAAACAATTTTGTTCTGGTAGGGCACTGGCAATCTGGAATTCCAAATGTGAAAGAAGAGGGTTGGACAACACTTCAAACCAAAGTGGGACAATTTACACATGCGATAGTAGCTTTGAGATGCAGTTAAGAGGAGGTATGCAGAGTGAAGAAAACATAAACAAGAGTCAATGAAGCTCTCAATTTGATGATGAGGATGATGAGATGATTTAGAGAGTTTAACTTTAAGAGATTTAGCAAATTAACCACTAGAAGTTACTAGGTATTTATTAAAATTATTAGTGTATTTCATCATTCATTTAAAAAATCCTAAATGTGGTTAATGATATTATATGTTTCTCTCAAGGACATTTAATTTGATATGTAATTTCATTTTTCAAAATTCTATTTACAAAATGAAAAATAGTAGAATATAGAGCATGGATAAAATCTAAAAATAGGAAAATAAGAAAAAAACATAATATGTGTATTGATAGAGAAATGTTTATTTATACATAGTGATATTTTCATTAATTCTTTTCAAATATATCAATTTCATCTATGCTCAAGGTTCAATACAAAATTTTAAAAATGTTTGGAAATGACCCCAAAATTGTAAATAGAGAAAAAAAGAAAACCTAAAAGAATTTGGGAATATAATTTACAAACCATATAATACATATTAAATTTATAAAATAATTGAGTTATTTTTTGTAGGGTTCTCCACTCTCCATTTGATGGAAGTCAAATTTGTTGTAGCATATGGTAAATGATTTGCAAATTTGTCATCAATTCATATTTGGAAGAGCAACTTGAGACCAATATTTCATCCAATGTTGCATTTATGGTTATCAATGGTTTGATGTAATCCAAAAATCTTTCCTCGCTTGTGTGCTTAGCAAACTGGTCTTAATAATACTTCATTTTCTTCTCCATATTCTTTTTGAAAGCATCATTTCCAATGTATTTATATGTTGTGTCAACAATCTTTGACAAACCAATATCTATCAATTTTTATACCTTTCCATGTAGCTTCTTCATTTTTTTTACAGCCTTACCCAGACATTCATGTGCTTCCCATATTTTCACACATTTTTGAATGATGGTTGATGCCTTTACTGAGGCATCAATGCGGTTGTGAATTCCCTTGGATGCCAAATAGTTGTCAATGGATTTGTAGACTATTCACAAAATTGGTTTTGCAATTTTATCTCTTGAATAAATGTTTGTATTCTAAGCTATGTATTCATTAAGATTCCAATTATGTAGTCTTATACTTTCATGCAATTCAAATTAATGACACATATGGTCATTCTTCTGCTTTATTTGCCCCAATTTTTTTTGTTTTGTATACCGTTAAGTAAGTTAAATATCACCCTAACTCAGGTATTAGGGCACAAAGACATTACATGGAAACAATGGAAACCTTCCTAAGTTGCGGGTGCCACTGATTAGGAAGGAATATCCAAATTCTAGGCCAGTTCATATTGAATTTGGTATATCACCTATAACTGATTCTCTAGTTGGGAAAATGGGGTAAAAGGATAACTTAAAAACTAAATAAATTAAAATTGGGGGTGATACACCAAACTGATTTCAGACTAATCATAATTTCAAACAGGGATCAACATGACATATACTACTAAGACCTGAAATGGACATTCACTATTCAACGTATAGGTTGACATAAGTATCTCACTATTAGGGTTTACACCTCAAATAATGACCTACCAAAAGGCATACAATCTCTACAAATAGCTTATATTTTAATAGCTAAAAAAGGAATTAGATCAATTCACTAACTCTTCTATAAAATACATCACACTGAATGCAGAAATAGAGAATAGGATTGAATATCACAACTCAGAAAATATATGAATGATAAGAACACTTGCTTTATTTCCTTCAAAATTTGTAATGGTTACATATCATGATGTAAAAACATGCCAAGGAATAGAGATATCTACTTGAACACTATAAAGCACCAAAAGTGAACCACTAAACATGGATATGAAATCTAGATATATACCCTAAATGACCCCCTCAAGCCAATTTCAAAAATGATTTCTCCCTCCAAAACACTCCTCCAATCAAGCCAAAACCTTAAATATTAGGCATAACACATGCCTTGATCTATGCCTCAAAAACCCATAAGTTTTTAAAAAATCTTTTTAAAATACATTGTTGGCTTGACCCAAATAGACATACATGATGTCCCATAAAAAAACCTAATCCAAAACATATTTTCAAAATCAATTTCGTTCGGCCTACCATAGGGTCAATATGATCGACATGATACATATGAGTTACAATATCTACTTTAAACAACAAAAACGTGGCATAAATTTTCCATCTCTTTGGTGGTTCTGGCATACTTTTGTGCCACTTGGAATGAGAATCCCAAAGCCTCACTGTCGACCACTGCATTATTGAAGGACATTAACTGCTCCATGTAACATGGATTTCAAAAACTTATGAATTTTTATATTTTTTTTGCATTGGTTATCAAATAATTTGAACAACTTGGTAAACAAAACTTAAGGGTTTGAAACCCTAACTATATGGCGATGCACCCACTATGATTTTGGCGGTGATTCTGGGGTTTTTTCTTGCTCCACTAAAGCTCAGGATGTTGAACTGGAGCTTATCATTGTCTATATGAACTCGGGTTCTATTTAACTAGAGCTTCTCTATCAATTTTGGGCTTGGTTTTAACATCTTCACTATCAATTTGAACTGGAGTCTAGCTTCTAAAGATAAACTTATCACCTCTTCAATACTTTGTTAAATATTTCAATTGCTTTATTATCTTCTTTGATTATGGCTACAAATCTGGAGATAATAATACATAATTATTGTTTATGATACTAGACTTTACACCTATTTGTAATAAGAATTTGGGGCAGTATTACTTGTACTATCTATTCCTTTTCATGCATCTTCTTCATTAACTATTTATTTGTTGTTGAACTTGGGGTTTTTGTTGCTTTGTCTATTGTTGGCAGTAAGCACACTGTAGTTTGTTGACACCCAAGAAATGTTGAATAGATATTTTCCCGAATGTCTAAAGTTGTTATTGTTATAGCAAATGTGTACATCATTGTTTAATAACCCGACCACAAACTATGACTCCAATAAGAAAAAATGTTTGTGGGGTTCGAGATCGGGCTCCAAACACCCACAAACATCACTATATCTAGTCAATCGATAACTACATTGCAACTTACTATTATTTACTCTTGAAAAGGCACTGTCATTTTATCTTCTTTGTATATGCATAACAGTATTTAGAAATTTTGCTTGCTCTCTATTTTATTACTCTGTAGCATCATCACTGTTTAGTAAATACTTTTTTTTCAATGTTGCTCATTTTATTTTTTTAACTCATTGCATTTGCATAGGAAGGAAATGATAATAGTATAGTACTCATATACTTTCCTTCAATTGAACTCTGAATATTACTACAGATGAACACTACTAATATTAGTGAACTGTTCAGACCATAACCATCATTTGCAATTTGGATAAATGAAGAGTCCAATCTTCCTTTTGTCATATAAGTGATGGCTGAATTATTCATTGCTGCTCCATTATTGTTGAACTTGATGCCCTGTTTGATAGCACTGTAGTTATTCCTGTAGATTTGCAAACCTCTGTGAAATTTATCATACTTGGTAATGCATGAATATTAAGATAATACACCATAGTTTGATTGATCATACTGATGCATCTATTTCATTGTCTTGCACCTATGTATATGAGGTTCGAGCATGGTCTTGTGACACCCACAAACATGATTGTGCTTTCTATTACAACCATTCTGCAAGTTTATGCATTACATCAATCATAATCATGCCACTTTTGCAATGTAGCACTGCTTGTAGGAAAATCCTAATTAGTATGTTCATGTTTTCTTCTTTTCATAAGATGGGGAAGAAGCTAACAACCAAATTTTTTTTTTTGAGCTACTACAGTGTTTGGATGATCAAAGAAATCCTTTTCACACAATATAGTATCTCAGGATGACATAGAAAATTATTATCCTTTTCTCCATGGCTTCTTTAAATATAGTAAAAGGATTCATAAAGATATATGTCCCTTTTGGTACTACTATGCAGTTTGTATAGATGCATATTTTTTCCTTACATTCATGTTATTTGAAAATGTACAATATTGAAAGTATGATTATTGTATGATGTTTTTCAAGGTTTCATGCATTGCTTAGATCCAACTTGGATCTAACCATTCCTTTTCAATGATGTAGGACAGAGGACCAAATGAAGACCTAGGATGCAGCACGACATGTTGACATGATCTAAGGAGATGAAGACTCAAGAAGATGCATACAACCAACTCAAGAATGCAGAAGAAACCTAAAGGAAATGCATGGACTCCTATTCCCCATATCTCTATCATGCTTTCATTTTGCATATGTTCCTCTGAGTTCCAATTTGAAAAATATAACATGAAAAGAACATTCTTTATCACATTCAGTTTTGAATGCATGATGTAATGATTAAGTATGAATTGAAAATTTGAGAAATGATCGATACTTAGAGTACAATAAATCTGATGTTATGAATGTAATGAAAATGTATCTCACTTACATTAGCTGAATACTAGTGTTTAGAGAATATACCTTTATGCAATCTTCTGCTGTATAATTTGTAATTTTCTTGCATTAGAAAAATAATGTAACACATACCTCTGTATTTTCTATAGTTTCTTTCAATCTGTGCAGGGAAGATTTCAACTTGTGGGTTATTCTTTCAACTCTTTATCTTTCTTTGCTTGCTTTTCCTTCCCACTATTTTTTTTTGTCTCTGTTTGACGATCCAATTGGTTCTATAAATCTTTTCTTCAAGAAACATCATTCTCCACCCTTTTATATAATTTTTCTGAAGAGGTTTTTTCAATATCACATTTTTATGCTTTTGGCCAATCTTTGGTTTAGTTTATTTAGTTCCCCCTCCATCTGTTCATTCACTATAATTACAGATGTAGAGTCAAAATTTTTAATCTTTCTTTGTAATTCATTTCTCTTGTACTTTTCTGATTCTCTCTCTTCTTTGTCATTTTCCAGGTTTGTTTGTAGCTTTTCTATATGTCTCTCCAACTTATTTTTCACTCTCCCTAGCTTAAGTAGTGACGCGTAGACCACTTCATTGGTATTTTTTTACACATTAATTTTGTCTACATTCTTAACGCTGGAAAAATATATTATGATGGTGCTAATGTGATATGTAGGATCTATTTGACTCTGTGCTTGATTTAGATTTATATTGGGGGCATAAAAACTATGTACTTCATCATTTATTTGTTTAGGTTATCTATGGGAATTAGCCTGTTTGATGCAGATTATTCCTCTGTAGTTGCAACCCTCTTCATTAGATTCTTATTTTCTATATTCTTATTTTCTCTCTCTAAAAATTGACGAAGGAAAGTATTGTAATGAAAATTTGGGGTTGCTGATGCATTTGAATGTCTAAATGGGGAAATACTACTTGAAACTTGATGTAGGCATGCTCACCTATTCTTGTGGTTGAAACTAATATATTTTGAGGATTATCAATACACATTCCTAATATTGTCCCACTGTGACTTACAAGTCAAGTTATTGGAATCTTTTAGGGGTCTATTCTGAAGCTGCAAACAATACATTTGTAGTGGAAATAGATGGTTTTGGAATTGTACTCATCACTATTGTCATAACCTTTTATGTATTTATATGCCTTGATCATTGGGATCCAGTAGTCTATCTTCTATTAATGGCCTCTTATGAGAGATTTCTTGTTGTTGCACTTGTTCACCACAACTAGTGCTACTAGTTCCCATACCATCCTCATTAGTTGCAATAGTGCTTGATTCACGACCATGTTCTGGTTGTGATTAATCATGATAACTAGCACTAGTGCCCATACCATCCCAACTAGTTTTAGTAGCACTTGACTCACCACCACTACCATGTTCTAATCATGATTGAATCTGAGTGTCTGGATAGTGTGGATTTAAATCTCTAACGAAATGAGGTTTAGGTGTAAGAATAATACCTTTCCATGTTGATTCAACTCCAATGATTGGTCGCTCACTAGGTTTTAATTTAACTTCTACCAATAGTGGCATCCAACAAACTTTTCCTTGTGTCCTATGACCACCACCTCCAAAACCCATTTTTCTATTATGGTTGCCCCTTTAGTATATGTTTGTTTTAGGATCTCACTCAAAATAGCTTTTTTTTGCATATTCTACAATAGCTATTGTAGTGGGACTAGGCGGTATCTCCTCATCACCATTAGAATCATCATCACTACTATTATATTCTTAAGTGGGATTTTATTTATTCCACAATTGGCCAAACTCAATATCCTCTAGGATATCTTCAAAATTTGCAATAATCTTTTGTTCACCTTAATTATTACTTATAGTCTAAAATTTAGTTATTTTTTTTCGATTCTAGTGTATGCCCACACAAGCTTTATATAGATATAATAGAATTATTTTATTAGATGGAACATCAACTCTTTTATAAAAAATGTTGGACATCCTTATTTGGATGTCCTACTCTATTATTCTTTGTTCATTTTGGTACCATGCCATAATTTGTGCTGACAACTGTTCTTGAGAAATAGTTATATGAGGAGAAATTTCCTCCATCATTTTTGGAACTCATCCCAAGAATCCTTAATTTTTCATCATTTCAAGAAATCGTTTAATTTCAAATAGAATTATACTTGGATAGTTCTTATTTTCCATAAGTCTTGCTTGAATGATATTGTGTAGATCATATTGCCCATAACTAACAACATTAAAACCAAAAAGTTTCAAAAATTCATCTGTCACACTAAATGCTTTTTCTCTCAAATGTGAACCCTCCACATGAGAAAGGTAACAACGGAAATATGGTCTTCTTTTGCTGACGATGAAAGAGTTCATCTATACTCTCCAACTATCGTATATATCCTAATGTAAAAACCTTCTCTTCCACTTGTATTAGAAGTTTGTGGGGTTGTACTCCTAATCCATAAAACCTTGACATAGTATATTCTTCCATGAAGAACCAGTCAGCCAATTGTATTTGAGGTCCCAGATGAATGCAATCTCTATGTAAGACATAGGTAATCTAGGCATTGGAGTGTTTAAAATTTCATTATACATTAGTACCAAAAAGAAGTACACAAAATGGGTGTATTTCCTTCTTCTATCATGCATCCTTATCCTAGGGCTTTATTCATATATTGGAGCCACTATTATCCTCTCATCATTCTTTTACGCCTAAATCTAAAGCTTTTTAGTCTCAAACATTACAGGATATTTTTCTAGAAGATCACATAAATAGGTTGGGAACGTACATGTCTTAGAGGAACCTCTTTTGATCATTATAAATTGTACATGGATTGAGAAACATGCTCAAAAAAATTATGTCTAATTGTATACACCTAAAATTGTTCAACACAAGTCAAAGAAAAAAAAATCAAATACAATCCATTTTGAATTAATAAGTAGTAAATATTTTCCACAACAAGTCAAATTGTGATATTGCTATCAGGATTCAACTATGTAGTTTTTTAGTCAAACTTATTAACCAATGTTTCATGAGTTGTGCCTCACAAGAACCCATATCTCATGAGAATTAATGGAACACTTAGCACTCATCAGAACATAGTTGAATCCTTATATCAATATCACATTTTGAATTAATTAAGATCAATAAATCAAATAAATAGGTAATTCTATTAAAAATTTAATTACTTAGTTCATGAATTAATCTGATCTAATTCCATAAATCTATCATGGCTAAAGTAATTAATTCTTTTGAATTTATTAAATCCTAATATTCCTCACTCAATAATACATGATGAAAATTCACTCAACCAATGGGAAATGAGGAAAGAAAGAACATGAATCACCAAAAGGCTTTTCTATCTTGACCACTCAATATTGTAGATAAATCTTGTCCACTCAAAGGTGACACGTCATTAATACTTAACTTCAACCATACTTTGACCATGGTTATCTTGACTTTCCCCTACACCTTGGGAAATCCTATAAATAGGAGGCATACTCATGTAAAAAAACACCACATTACAATGAATTCACATCCACTTACATCTATTCTCATTTAAGCATTATAGTCATAGTCAATTTTCATCAACTATCTTTGGAGGAAAGGATTGAGTTCATGCATAGCATCATCATAATGGAAAAATACATCCATGTTTGAGTAGATTTGAGCATTTAGTATAGGGAAATTTAGCTTAATTTGCATACATTTGAATCTCCGATCCATCTTTTCATCATTATAAAGAATAATTATCATTGTAGGGGTTGTCACTTTAGGATATCTTTGCAGGTGAGAGCACTCGTTTAGTCCTTCTAGCTAAAGATACATGAGACACTCTTTATTTACTTTCATTTTTTAATAGCTTAACTAGTTAGATCCATAATTCAATTTGAATGCATGTCAAATTATTTTTTCACACAGGTTTACAAATTGTAGGTTTACACACATGCAAATGGTGCCCACTGTGGGGCGGGACCTCACATTATAACATCATAATTTGAAGGTTTTTGTAGCTTTCTACCTTCCAAATCTTTGGAAGATTGCAAAATATCATATTTGGAATGAAGAACCTCACATTTGGATTGAATAACCTCACATTTGGGTTGAAGAACATCCCATTTAGGCTGAACAACCTTGCCTTTAAACCAAAGAAGCTCGCATGTGGTCAAAAAAATCTCGCATACATACCAAAGAACCTCACATTTGGACCAAAGAGTCTCGCATTTGGACTCTGAACTATCTCATTTGGTTTCTATTATGTTTTACCTTATTTGTTTTAGGAAGTATCACATTTAATCAGTTTTCATTACATTTAAACAGTTCTGCATTACATTTAATCAATTTTGCACTTCATTTAATCAGTTCATCATTGCATTTAAATAATTTTGCATTACATTTAAATAGTTTTGTATTGAATTTTACCAGTTATGCATTGCATTTGGTTAGTTCTACATCTCATTGGGTTGATTTTGCATCTCATTGATCAGTTCTACATCTCATTAAGAATCTATTTTTGTAGAATTTGATTTGTGATAGGAAACAATAATTTTTTTATATGATTTGATAATTTGAGATGTAATTGATGTTTTTCATGAATTGCAGATGGCTAAGGGGATAAAATCAAGGGAAATCTAGAAATCCACATTTAGATTACCTAACAACTTCTAAGAGGAAGAGGTAAAAATATTATACATAGACACAAAAGAAGAACAATTAGCCATTGAATAATAAATCTTGGAGGAGAAAGTTCAAGCTAGAAAGAGGTATTGGAAGATTATGATTCTTTACCAACATTTTTAAAATACCACTTTTATTCATCTCGTTGACTCTCCTCTTTAAATATGGTTCAATTTAAGAAAGTCCAAAAACTCATGTTCAAATTACCTGATTGTTGGCAATAAAAGGAGTCAAAAAGGTAAAACATGTATGCAAAGAAATTCAATTATGAAAGTACATTGGAAAATTAGAAGAAGAAATTAAAGATTATGAACATTACATAAACATCCTTAAGGTGTATAATGCTAAATTTCCATCTTTAGCTTAAATACTTCTCATTTCAAAGTTGTAAATCAAGGTGTATTTGGTTTCAATTTTCCTTCAATTTGTTCGTTTGGTGTTGGACTTACGTTTGCAAGAGACTTGCATGCTAATGAGATAGAATGATCACCGAGGTAACATAGAGTGAATCATTAAAAACCTAAAAAATGTGCATTAAGCTTCGAATAAGGTATAATTCTTAAGCCTCTTCTTTCATATATTTTGCTTAAATTATGGTATTTCCAAGTTTAAAACACATATTCTAAATAGGAAGACCTCATTTTTCTTGTGAACAAAGGTATTTTGCTTAAAATCTCACCTTTTCAAAGGGATAAAAATGCTAAGCATACCTAAGTTCCATTAGATAAAGGTCCAAAACTGAACACTATGCTTATTGTATTTTGAGAATAAGGGTTATTGGTATATGTGCTCATCCTTCTAAGGGTGATCAAACTCCTAAACCTACCTTTTACCTCATTTTGCTTCAAGTAGTGCATTTTTTTTGGACTATAGTGGGCCCACCTCCCAAGATTTTTCATATCGAGGATGGTGAGATTGATGGCCCAAAGTGGGATACATTTATTTTACCCATGATAATCCAACCTACTATAGTATAAAATGCTTTCATCCTTAATGGGGTGATTGACGAAGCTTTTTTGTACAATAGGTCTCCTCTAGTAATCCTCATGGTTTGTGCAAAAGATTATTTTTATGATGGTGGGAAACTCTTGTAAAGAGTGGTAAAATGCAAAAAATTATTCGAATAGAATCTTAAATAAATCCCGGTTAAAAAGAAACCTTATCTCATTATCTATAGAAACCAACATTGTCCTTAGATAGCTTGTTTGAATTGGTTTAATTTGTGCAAAAACTTGTGGAAATATTACAAGAACATAAACCATATGTTATAGCTATTTTTATTTTTCTAAGATTGAGTGCTTAAGTGTGGCTTTTTGTTATCTTTTGAATATATTTTTGAGTTCAAGTTCTTCTTAAGAAAAATAGGTTCTTTAAGAAAATCTGTGATTTTTATAACTGTAAAAAACTTGATCATTAATATAATTCCAATTAATCACATCAAATTACAAGTGTTGTCCAAAACATCCAAATCGCTGATTTTTGAAAAGTTCATCAGCAAGGATTACATGTCCTTTTCTTAGAACCAAGAAAATTAGGATCTATCATAAAGTCTTCATCATAGAGACATGTCTTTCTCTATTAAACTTCATCGTTAGGACACACTTTCATTTGAGGAAAACAACTGTGGAATCTTACCATATCACTTGTTTATAGTAAAATCAACTAGGATTTTTGAGAAAAATCTTAACCATTGAGGAAACCTTGATTCAAAAAGTAACCCAAGAGTTACTTCCATGCCAAGAGTAAGGACACAATCTTATCATTTTGAAATGGTTAATAACAAGCCCACATTGAATGTAATAACATTTAAAGAAGAGACACAACCTCAACACAAGAATAAAACTAACACACATCAAACACATCAAGTTGAGGCTAATCAAACACAAATAAATCAACCAAACATGGATAACAAATGGGCAGTGCTAATAACTACAACAATAATGAAGAGATGACGGATGAAAAAATCAAGGAGGAACAAAAAAATATCCATTTCATTAATATGATGGAGAAAGTGCCAAAAAAAATAAAGAGAGGTATTTCATGACCTTAGCTCAACTAGGGGTCAAACTACCTCATGATTATGACATATCCACATTGAAATAGGACAAGGATTGTAGATGTAATCTACCTCGACATTCTAAAGGAAATTTAGGTGGTTTGAGGCAGTGCAGAAGTGACAGAATGAGAATAATTGAAAAAAAATAAAATTTCAGGTATTTTTCTATGTTTCAAAAAAGTGCATTTTCAAAAAGAAGTTATGCTTTCGTCATGTTTTGATCCTTATAAATGGATGCATACTTGGTTTGAAGGTACCATTCTTCCATTGAGGCCTTTATTGCACAAGCAACATAATCTTCTAAATAACCCACTAATTAACCTTCCACATCTCTTCGATGTATCCATTGCACACCATTGGGCGATTGTTAGTGAGATACACATAATATTTTTTTATGCCTAAATTTAACTAAATTAATATGAAGTGTCAAAGGTAATGCTTGTAATTAAATAATGTAATTATTTATTTTAGTTGTGTAAAACTATGTTTTAAATTTTATTTTACTTTATTATTATTGTATATTTTTAAATCTCCATAAAATAACAACTTGATTTTAAAACCAATATTTTTAGAAATAAAAAATTTGTAAAAATAAATTAAAATAAACATTTAGTTTTAAAAAAATAAAAATGTAAAAAATTCTAAAAAACTAGCATTCCAAAAAAAATTCTCAATTGTGAATTGGTCGACTGGTGAAGTTCAATGGTTCTGATTGAGCCCAAAAGGGTTCAAATCACGTGAAGACACCTGATAAGGGATGAGGCCGGGATCGTGCCTCAGGTGAATTTGGTGGAATGGATACCCCTCAGTCCTTGGTTCTCAGCCAAAAAGAATGAACTATTCTCAAAAAAAAAAAAAATTCTAAACACATTCAAATAAATTTATTAGGCACATTAAAGAAAAGATATTTTTTTAATAAATTATAAAATTAATTTTATTACATATTAATTTTATAAAATTGAATTCTTTAATAAAATTTTATAATTGATAGAGAACTAATTTATTAATGAGAAATAAATACTTGAGAGAATACAATAGTATTGCATTAACATCATATTACTAAGATAATAAAATAAAATAAAAATCTTAAATTTTCATAAACATCAATATAAAAGTGAAACATGAAGGCATCAAACATTCATTTAACTTATTGGAAAAATATCAAAGTGGTGGAGGGGGTCAGTGGAGGACACCGGAGAGCCTATATGCTAAACATAAAAAATTGCACAATGAAATGGAAGATGTAGTTTTAAATTCAAGGATAGGTGGATAGCCTCAGTGTAGGACGAGCGAGGAGGTCGACACTCCTTTGAATAGTGGCTCTAAAGACTTCATTCATATCCATATGCCCTTCCACTCTCCACTCAAAGAAATGAATCAGCTGAGCCAAAAGAAGGTTTATGCTCACATCAGCCATGGCTTCTCCTGGGCCTCCTCTCCTTCTTGCTCCAAATGGAATCATATCAAAAAAGTCTTTCTCTCTCACAAAATCAACATTTTTACCCATAAATCTCTCTGGCTTGAATTCCAGAGGATCTTCCCACACCGACGGGTCTCTCCCAATAGCCCAACCATTAATGATAAGCCTGCTTCCCTTGGGAATGAAGTACCCACCAACTGTACAATCTTGGGTCGATTCATGTGGTATCAGCAGGGGTGCGGGTGCCTACAACCATAGTGCCTCCTTCACCACACACTGCACGTAATCCATGCTTGCTAAATCATTCTCACATACACTCCTCTCTCGGCCTACCACAGATTCGATTTCCTCTTTCCTTTTCTTTGCCACACAGGGGTTTCCAAGAATCGCACTCGTTGCCCATTTTGACGAAGTAGCAGTTGTTTCTGTTCCAGCCAAGAACATATCCTATAAAATTTATACAAGTTTTTTTATCCAAAAATGCCAGTTAAATAGAAAAAACTTAATAAGGGAGATTCTATTATAAATCACAATAAATACATACAAAAAAAAAATACATACAAAAACAATGCCTTTGATTAAATCGATCAGATTTCCACAATCCATTGAATATAGAGCTGAATTTCTGGTTTTGATTGTGTGTGTTTTTTAAGCATCAACGTTTCGGATCACACTCTGTGATCCATCATCAGGATGAGTAGAGAGAAAGGAGAAATAATAAGATGTAGACTCAGCCCTTCTTTTATCCTTTGAGTTAGCTGAGTCTGTTAGAGTATTATTTCATTTTTACTCTAGTTGCTTAAGCGTCTCTTAGGTGCATTATTAATTAATTCTTAATTAATAATGCGCAACCTAATTTTTACCTTTTAGGGTTTCTTTCACCTTTATAAGGTCGAACTTTGTATTTGTCTTTCATTAATTCAGATTATAATTTCGCTCTCACTTTCTAAGCAACTTCTGAGTTCTTCAACTTTTTCATCTTTGTGCTTCTACTTTGTATCAGGTTTTTGCATGCAGGTGTATTCAGGGTCTGTGGATTTGCATGTTTGCAAAATCCTACATGGTATCAGATCCGCCCTGTTGCTGCCTGATCGAAGGTCTTTGAAGCCACGATTCGAAGACGACAGCCACAACCCTTTTTTGGGTTTTTTTGTCACTTTTAAGGAGGCACATTCTTCTGGAGCAGATTGAGCAGAAAAAGACTCCGCCATTGCACTCAGAAGGCCCGGGAGAGTCAAAATCATATAAAGTTTGACTAGTTTAGCCTCCGTGAGCACAGGCGAAAATTTTTGGCCTTCTAGGGCCGTACGGCTCGCAAATCGAGAAAAAAACTTGAAAAAAAAATTAAAAAAATGCTTTTTTCAAAGCATTTTAGGTGGGCCGCCGCAGCACAACCCGCGCACCACCTGCGCGCCACCCTGCGGCCACTGCTCCGCCACCGGGGGACCGCCGCAGCTCCTCCCCGCCCGAGCGCCGCCCGGCCGCCGCCTGCGCCCGGCCCACCCGCCGCCGGCGCCCCGCCAGACCGCCGCCCCGCCGGTGGTGCCGCCAACAAGCCACCACCTCACCGCCGACGTCCGGGGATGGCCAAACGGTCGTCAATCTTAAGACAGTGACTATTTTTTTCAGTGAGGGTGTGTTTTAGGGGTCCTTGTGGTTTTTTGGCCATAACTTGGGCATCCGGTATCATTTTTTGGAAAACAAAATATCGCCAGAAAGGTGTTTCCAAGCCGGACGTGATGGTGCTGTTCTTATTTTCTGATTTGGCCATTTGAGTTCCTATTTTCAGCATCAAAGTTGCAGCTTCTGTTTCCCTCCTCCTTGCGCCAGGTTTTGATCTAAATGGAATAAGGTCAGATTTCTCAGTTGTTTTTTCATTTAGAAGAGTTATCATGGGTTTCTCTCCTCACCCTTCTGTTGTTATTTTGGAATGGGGTAATTATGAATCATGGGCAAATGATATACTTACACATTGTATGTGGCTTAATTTTTTGCCTTATTTGTATGATCTCATACCTGAACCAGCCACTGCAGAGGGAAAAATACAATGGGGTTTTATTAGAGATCACATAGCAGAACTTATAGTGTCTAGTGTTGATCATGCCACTGTGTTGGCTATATAAGACATTGATTGTCCTCACCATCTTTGGACACGTCTTTGGGAGATCTATGGAGACCCTAATCTCTCTCCATTCCCAGAGGATCCTGCTTCAGATTGTCTCATACCCATTTCTTGGAGAGAGAATACA
>MU223823.1:2652806-2687345 GCA_018584345.1 Thuja plicata | reverse complement strand
CTTAAATTCTAAGAAATATATAAAATAACAACAAAGAGGCCTCATATAAAATAATATGAAACCAAAATTGGAAAACCACCACATAGTGTAAACAAAAAGAGAGGAAGAATGGGAAAATCCATAAAATGAACACAACAACCAACAAAAAAGAGAAACGACGAAGATAGAGACAAAGAACTGAAACACAAAAGAAATAATACAAAGATCACGAAAAAAATAGGGTAAAAGAAGAACCAAAGGAAATAAGGAAGTGGGGTTGGAGATCACTTGAAGAGCACAAAGGTGGGAAAAGGACAAGAAGACAAAGGGGAGAGGGAACCACAAAAGAAAAGAGAAATGATAGGGACAGAGAGGTTGGATGGGGGTATGATTGTGGTTACTAATGGTAGAAAGTAACAGTTGCCAAGAGAGACTTAAGGTCCAACCAACATCTCAGTTAAGGTTGGTGGGTTGATTACTTATTTCAATGGCCTCCTTAAGTTATCTTTTGAAGAAGTTATCGTTCTTAGACAAGATTTGAGCATCCTCCAAATGGATATGATGCTTGGTGGTTGAGTGATCTGCTAAAGCTGATTTCAAAACTCGCTCATGTCATCTATGTTATCCCCATGTTCTCTTAATCTAGTGTTAAAAGATCGTCATGTTTCACCAATGAAGGGAGTGCCACAAGCAAAAATGATCTTGTAGTCTCCTAATTCCAAAAGGATGTCTCTATAATCCTTAAGAGTGTGTACATGCTTCCTTAACATCAAACATATTTTGGAAGCACACCTCAGACCCTTTTAAAGAAGAATATGGGAGATCTTATGGTAAATTCCTTCAATGAAAGCAAGGGATAGTCCAAGAGCTAAGGAGGTTGCGAGGATTGAGGATTAGGGGTGGAGTAAAATAAGAAATTAGCAGGTGGAAGGCTCTTGAGATTTTTTTTTTACTATACCCATTCCACCTAAATAATTTGATAATCCTTAAAGGATCAGAAGTTGGCATTAGTATACAAGTAGACAGTGTTGGTCGGTCATGATCACGGAGCGACAATATTCACTGAGTGCAGTGGTCACCGATTTGTTTTGAACACTGAGTAGTTTATCAACTGAGAACCAGTCTATAGAGACATCACCGAGCACCAGTATACAAAGACATCACCGAAAATAAGTCTACACCGAGAGACAACATTACACCAGAAAAGAGGATCACAACTACACGTTTACTACATCACTTGAGTCTTTAAAATAGCTTTTTGCTTAGCTGGATAACCATTTCTTAAGGATCAAGAAAAGCGTTAATGATGGATTTAATTAGTTAACTAATTGTATTCATTCAAACTAGGAGATCAAGGTCAAGTTGTAAACCTCTGATCTTAGAATTTTCAAGAAAAGCGTGAAACCTAATTAGGTCATAATCTTGTATATATAGATGTATTAATCAATCAAGAAAATGATGATTATATCTGCCAAGGACATCTATAGATCAAATAGTGGTTTTCATGGAGAAGGACAAATAAAGAAGAATTCAGTTATGAAACATACATTCAAGGCTACAGAGCAGAACAGAGGTATTATCCATCATAATAGGTGATATATATTTTGTGAACTTAATGGATCTGTAATAAGCAATATAAGATTGCAAGAAATTAGTTCATATATTTTGTTAGTCTCTAACAATTGTAGCAAGCAGTAAAATCCTTTTAGAAGGTGGACTTAACATTCTTTATGTAAATCTCTTAACTGAGTGCACACACAAATTATGTTGCTAAAATCTCTTAACCAAATAGACTTAACAAGTATAACGTGTTACTTGTAATAGGTAAGATCATCAGAAGTGATCACAACTTGTAGCACTAACATGCAACTTCTATTCTACAGATAGTGAAGCTTTGTGGGTTTCTTCCCCACCATATTTTTTACCTTCTAATAAGGGTTTCTGCATTATCAAATACTTGTGTCATGTGTAAAATAGTTTCATGAATGTTTCAATGTTTTTAACATGCATTTACATTTATGCCATAATATTACATGCATGAAGTAGAAAATATACAATGGCCAGTTATGCAAGAAATGAGTAGTAAAGATAATTGATAAAAGGTTTTAAGGGTACTTATTCACCCCTCCCCTCTCAGTACACACCCTCCCATAATTCCAACAATTAGTATCCGAGCTATATCTCTTATTTGGGAAAGTTTAATGACTTGAGAGAAAAGATCATACAATGGAAAGGTATAAGCTTGATAAAAATATTGAGAATCAGAAGTTGCAAATACATATTTTCTTTGATAAATACAAAGAAACAAGAAATAAAATGAAAGAGTTATTGGCTAAAATAAAAATCATGGCATCTCACTACAATGAAACTGACTATCATGAAGAAGAGATACCTGACCTATTTGATTCATCTGGATCTGGATCTTGTAATACATCTGACACATATGAAGGAACCACTGCAGATCTAAATGAAATCAATCAACATTTGTCTGAACAAGTGAAAGTACTGCAGAGCCGTCAAGAGACATAGATGGTAAGAATGATTGATGTTATGAATAATGCAAGACAAGCTAAATAAGAAAGAACTTTGGCTATTGATGACAGAAGAAAGATTACTGAAAATTTGTAGGAAAAATAATCTAAGATACAAAGACTTACTGAACATCACATTGAGATCACCAATCAAATAGTTCTTATGAGTCATGAGGCCAACCGAGTGAACATGGAACTTACTGGAAAATTGGAAGTTATTGGTGAACTAAAATAATAAAATGAGAAACTGAAGCATGAAGAGAAGATTCAACGACAACATAATTATATGATCAAGAAAGTTGAAGATAGTACAAAAATAATGGATGAATTTCTGAATGGACAAAGAAGACTCAACAACAATACCGGTTTAGGGTATACCAAGCATGGACAATCATCAAACCAAGCTGATCAAAGGAATTTATACACAAATCCAAGACCAAAGAAGTGTTCATGCAATCACTGTAGAAAACAAGGCCACACATAAAATGTTTGCAAGAGAAAAGGAAAAGGTATTCCTAAAACTACTACATTCATAGGTAATTGTTATAACTCTAAAAAGCATGGACACAAAGCATATGAATGTTGATCTAAATAGAACAAACCAAAGAATAAATATTGCATGGAAAAAAATTGTTCTACTTTCAACATACATGGCCACACATTTCATAAATGCAGAAAAAGGATAAAGCAAGTCTTGAAACCCAAAGAACAAGAAAATACATATCAACTGAGAAGAGTTGGTAATACATATGTTTGGCATTACAACACTTGGGTAAATTTCAGAGCACCTCCCATTTTTTCTTGATGATTGGGTTAGGTGTTATTTAGCATTGTTTAGGATTTTTTGTGTGTTTGTAATAAGATCCAATGATTATTGGATACAAGCATGTCCTATATGTTTGTAAGAGAAAAAGTTTCTCCTAGGTTCAAAATGTTGTAAAATGATCTACAAGTTGTAAAAGTTGCTAATTTTGAGAAAATATGGGACATGGTCTCCTCTAGGGTCCTAAGTGTCCTAGCTAGGGTCTTAGGATAGGGAAAGGAGTATTAAGTTGACCAAAATCATCAGAAAGGTCAGCAAGCAAGAAATGCTCAAAAGTTGCTAGCAACTTTCAAACGTTGCTCAAGCAACTTTTTCAAAAGAAGGAATGGATGGTTGTAACCACCCATGCTCATGTATTTGAGCATGGGATAAATAATTTGGGGGGTTAATGAAGTTTTAGTTGCAAACCACATATGTGCACAAACTGTACGGATATTTTTCTGAGTTTTCCTTGTAATTACAATGTTTCTACAATCTTGTACGGTTGTGTACAGATTGGATTGTACTATATGACTCCATGGGAGTGTAGAGTTTTGTTTTATCTTTATTTTTCATATTCAATTTTGGTTTGAAGTTTAGGGATTAGAAAGTTACACTTACTTTTAGGTGGTTGTGTATGCAACTTCCATTTGTAGAGTTGCAGGAACAAAAAGGGCTCTAAGCTAAGCATCCACGATTGAAAATGAATGAGACCTTGTGGATTGGTACGTTAGGGTATGTACATTTTTTTTTTTTCTTGCAATTGAACTCCTAGTTTTGTAGTGATGCCCTAGGTTGACTGCTTGAAGTAGGTGAGCCAGGACAATGTGAAGATCTAATTGGAAGAGCACACCCATGATCTAGTACAAACATCTAAGTGGCATGTGTGGAAGCCCTCAAGTGTCCTGTTGAAGGATCAAATGGTTTCAAGAGTTGGTAAGAATTTTTAAGACTTTGTGGATGCATTTTGCATAGACTAGTCTAGAGGCCTAGAATATAGCCTAGGTACTAGGGTCTGACACAAATTAGGGTTGTGGATGTTTTGAAGACTTGTAGCTTTAGATTCTTAAAGGGATAGGTGACAGATTTCAAAATCATATAGTTTTCCATGGGGTTGTATGGAAGAATTGGCAGCATTTGACAAAAAATAGTGAAAATAGATCTAATTCAATTAGGCCTAATTAGGCCTACTAGTGGGTAGCGATAGCAAACCAATTGCTAAGGTGTCTAGAAGTGCTTGAATTGTCTCAAATGGACATTTAAGGTATCATGAGCATAGGTAAGGACCTGAGATGAGTTTGGGGAAGATCCTAAGCAAGGGTTTAGGGTTCTAGAGGGAAACCAAGGAGGAAAATAAGGTAATTCAAGGACTAGTTGGACTAGTTGAAGTTGATTATGTTTTTTTTCTTCATCATTCAACTATACCTAGAAGGCAAGTTGAATTAAGGGTAGTGGACGCTAGATATTGGTGAAGAGGACATAGGAGGTTGAACCATTGGATGGTTCCAAGAAGTGGATTTTATTTTGGAGAAAGACAAACTCATAGAACTCTAGAAACTCTGCATCAGAGTGGTATCAGAGCTAGAACTATAGTAAGTTTGGTGTATGTCTAAAGGGGAGGAGAGCCAAGAGGTTGAAAGAATGCCACCCAAGTCAATGAGCAAGGATGCCATATTATAATTGGTCAAAGAAATACTGGGAAAGGCCACTTTATCATAACCAAAGAGTAACAAGAGATTCACTAAATGAGGTGATGAAAGTGAGGAAGAAGATGAAATCTAGACAAGAGATACATCTAGAAAAGGCAAGGAATTGGAGATGGATAAGGATGAGAAAGTGTTCTTGGATGCCTTTAAATCCATCAATAAAGATAGTGTGGAACACATTCGTTACTATAGTGGTAGTTTTAATGGAGAAGAGTTTCTAGATTGGTTAGAGGCCATAGATAACCAATTTGATTACAAAGAAGTGGCAGAGGAGAAAAGAGTCAATCATGCCACGGCTAGACTCAATGGATCAGTATTGGTGTTGTGGAATATGATGCAAGATGACAGGGTAACAATTGCAAAGAAGAAAATAGTCTCTTGGGATAGGATGAAGATTAGATTGAGGTCACAATTCCTACCCGGTGATTATGAGATACAAATATATCAGAGGTTACAAAACCTAAGGTAAAAAGAGATGACAAAAAGTGCCTATACTATGGAATTTAACAAGTTGAGTCTAAGGGAAAGGAGACAAGAAGAATACGTAGAAAGGGTAGAAAGGTATCTCAATGGATGAGATCAGTATGATGGCCCCTGAAAATATTTACAAATGATTTCAATTAGCATTGAGAGAAAAAGAGAAGGATAAGAGGAGGAGTGACTTCCAACAAAGAGGGAGAGGCAATAGAGGATTTAGAGCTAGGGGTAACTTTGGAAAAGGTCAAAGCCCCAGTAGGCTAGAAGAAACTTAGTCTACAAACAACAATAGAGGCAACCAGTATAGAGGTTCATTTCAGAGGTGAGGCTATAGAGGAAGATGCCCTCCAAGAGGTAGGTTTCAGTCACAAGGTAGGACTAGCTTTGTCTTCACTGACCGATGCTACAATTGCAACCAAGTGGTCCATATTATGGGCAGATGTCCTGATAAAGATACCACCTCATCCATGGGAGAAAGAAGAAATTAGTTAGTGCAAGAAGAGGACACACAAATTGTCACCTCACCAATCTCCAAGCCAGGGCCAGTATTGGATGGAGAAAATCTGATGTTGAGAAGGACATTATTAAAAGTTCCTAGCATTATAGAGCCACCTCAAAGGAAGAGCTTGTTTAAAACTACTTGTAGGTCACATGGGAATATTTGTAAGGTGATAGTGGTCTTTGGTTCCACAGAGAACATAATTTCAATAGAGATGGTGGACAAACTAAAGCTTAGAAGGATACCACACACTACCCCCTACAAAGTGTCATGGCTAAACAAGGGTCAGCAGATAGTGGTGGATGAAAAAACTTTAGTGGAGTTTGAAATAGGAGAGTACAAAGAAAAAGTGGTATGTGACATATTGCCTATGGATGCATGTCATCTCCTATTAGGAAGTCCATGGAAATATGATGTGAAGGCCATTCATGATGGGGAGAACAACAACTATGTAATCACAAATCAAGGTAAGAAGTTTCAAATGGATCCTTTGACAAAACCTAATGAAGAGAAGCATGTAGGGACTAGTGTGATGCTCCTGAGTGGAAAGGAGCACCTTAAAGTCATGAAGAAGGAAAGAGGGGTCTATTATGCAGTGATAGTGAAGCCAAGAGAGGAGACAAAGGAGAAAGGCAACATGCCTCAAGAAGTACAACAATTGTTGGAGAAATACCATGAGATTGTGGATAATGGTTTTCCTAGTGCTTTGCCACCTATGAGGGATGTGAGTCATCAGTTAGAACTAATACTAGGAGTTACTTTGCCTAACAAGGAAGCATATAAAATGACTCCAAGTCTTAATGTAGAGATTGCTAAACAGATACAAGATTTGCTAGAGAAAGGGCTTATAAGGAAGAGTTTAAGTCCTTGTGATGTGCCAACTATCCTTGCACATAAGAAGGATGGAAAATGGAGGATGTGTACTAACTCCTAGACTATTAAGTTCAATATTAAAATTGGATACAGATTTCCCATGCCCTAGATTGAGGATTTGTTGGACAATTTGGGGGGTTCTTGCTATTTCTCCAAGGTGGATTTGAAATTAGGGTACCATCAAATAAGAGTTAGGCCTAGTGATGAGTGGAAAACAACCTTCAAGACAAATGTTGGGATGTATGAGCATCTTTTAATGCCATTTGGCATGACAAATGCACCTAGCACATTCATGAGGCTCATAAATGAAGTGCTAGAAGAATTTATAGGTAAATTTGTTATTGTTTATCTAGATGAAATTTTGATCTTTAGAAGGTCTAAGGAGGAGCACATGAAGCACTTGGAAATGGTTTTGAGGAGGCTACACCAAGAGAAGTTGATGATCAACCAATAAAAATGTGATTTTTTGAAAAATGAACTAGTATACCTTGGATTTGTTGTTTCTAATAGATTCATGAAGATGGATCTTGATAAGGTCAAGTCTATATTGGAATAGCCAACACCTAGAGCCATAGGAGATGTTAGGAGTTTTCATGGACTAGCCTCTTATTATAGCAAGTTTGAGAGAAAATTTAGCCATGTATGTGCACCAATAATAAATACTGTTAAAGGAGGGATTAAATGTCAGTTTAAGTGGACAGAGGCAGAAGATAAAGGCTTTGAAATGTTGAAGAAAAAGATAGCAGAACTACCTACTCTTAGGTTTCCTATATTAAATTAGTTATTTGTGGTGGAGTGTTATGCTAGTAAACTATCCCTTAGGGTAGTGTTGAGTCAAGAGGGGCACCCTATGGCATTCTTCTCAGGGAAGTTGAGTGAAGCTAAGAAAAGGTAATCCACCTAATATTTGGAGTTGTATGCAATGGTGTAAGCACTCAGAAATTGCAGACACTATCTCCTACCAAGGCAATTTGTAGTTTATACAGATAATTATGCCCTTAGCTTCTTGAATGGGCAAGAGAAGTTGAATTAGAGGAACCTAAAGTGGGTAGAATCCCTAAAAGCATATACCTTTGTCATAAAACACAAGAAAGGTTTTAGAAACAAAGTTAAAGATGCACTAAGTAGGAGAGTCTTAACTATCAAGGTGATACAATTGCAAAGTGTAGGGACGAGTGACCTTAAAGACCTCTATAAAGAAGACAAAGATTTCAAGGATGTTTATGAAGCATGTGAAAAGTTTATACAAGTTTTTAAGGTGGAGTTTACTAACTATATGTTGCAGGAATGACTATTGTTCAACATACACTTGTTGTGTATACCTCAATCCTCAATGAGGGAGAACATAGTCAAGGAAAAACACCAAGGTAGTTATGGAGGCCACTTTGGAGTGGACAAGATACTTGAGAAAGTAAATAGGCATTACTATTGGCCCAAACTACAACCAGATGTCAAAAAGTTTGTGGAGCAATGTCAGATATGCAAACGAGCCAAGGGACATAGTAGCAACACTGAATTGTATCATCCTATATCCATACCATAGATACCTTGGAAGTGCTCGAGCATCGACCTTTTTTTTTGGACTACCAAAGACACAAAGAAGACATGTCAGTGTGTTTGTAGTGGTGGATAGGCTTAGCAAGATGGCACACTTCATTCCTTGCCGACAAAACAATGATGCTTCCTACATTGTAGTTCTTTTCTTCATAGACATAGTGAGGATTCATGGATTGCCACTCAACATAGTCAGTGATAGAGACAGTAAGTTTATGGGCCACTTTTGGAGAACCCTTTGGAAAATGCTAGGTACAAAATTATCTTTCTCTTCATCCTATCACCCTCAGTCAGATGGAAAAACTAAGGTAGTCAATAGTTCTCTTGGTAACCTATTAAGATGCTTAACTAAGAATCATGGACAGTCATGAGATCACATAATAGGACAGGCATAATTTCCCTATAATTACTCCATCAATAGGAGCACTAGCAAGAGCTCATTTAAAATAGTTTATGGGGCTAATCCAAGAGGGTTCTTTGAGTTGAGAGACCTCAAGTTGCAGGATACAAGGAATTCCAAAGGAGAATCCTTTGTAGAGCAGATGAAATAAATTCATGACCAAGTTATGAATAATTTGTATTAGCAAGTGGAAAAGTACAAGACCAAGGTAGATAAGAAAAGGAGGGATTTGAATTCAAGGTGGGAGATCTAGTACCTTCCTACCTTAGGAAGGAGAGATTTCCAAAAGGACAACCAACCAAGCTACCGATGAAGAAGATAAGACCATTAAGGATATTGCATAAGTATGGTAATAATGCATATGAGGTGGAGTTACCTCCTAATTTTGGCATCTCACGCATCTTCAATGTGTGTTACCTATATCCCTATAAGGGTCTTCCTTCTAACACTGGTCAAAAAACTCTTTCAGACTTGGGAGAAGAAGATTGGATCAGAGATTTTCCCACTCCTCAACCTCTACAATTGGACAGTGTATAAGACTCCAAGGTGATTAAGAAGGGCAGGAAGGGTACCTACAAAGAGTATCTTGTTAATTGGAAAGGATTTCCAGATGCTGAAGCCATTTTGATGACTTAGGCAGACATACTAAAGCATGGAGTCATCATTGAAGACATTCTAACTCAAGCGACTTGAGTTCTCTGTCCCAAGGGAGTACGGTGCAGAGCACCTCCCATTATGGATTGATGATTGGGTTAGATGTTATTTAGGAATTTTTGTGTGATTGTGATAATATCCAATGGTTATTGGATCCATGCATGTCCAAATATGTTTGTAAGAGAAAAAGTTGCACCTAGGTTCAAAATGTTGTCAAATGGTCTAGAAGTTGCTAATTTTGAGAAAGTATGGGACATGGTCTCCTCTAGGGTCCTATGTGTCCTAAATAGGGTCCTAGAATAGGTCAAGGAGCATCAAGTTGACCAATATGATCAGAAATGTAAAAAAGCAAGAAATACTCAAAAGTTGCTCAAGCAACTTTTTGCAACTTTTGCAAGAAGTTGCAAATGAAGGTATGGAAATTTGTAACCACCCATGCTTGGGTATTTGAGCATGGGATTAATAATTTTGGAGGTTAATGAAGTTTTAGCTGTAGATCACACGTGTGGACAAAATGTACAGATGTTTTTCTAAGTTTTCCTTCCAATTATAGTGTTTCTACAATCTTGTACAATTGTGTACAGATTGGATTGTAAAATTTGACTCCATGGGAGTGTAGAGTTTTTTTTATCTTTCTTTATCATATTCAAGTTTGGTTTCAAGTTTATGGATTCTAAAGTTACACTTAGTTTTAGGTGATTGTGTCTGCAACTTCCATTTGCAGAGTTGCAGGAAAAAAAATGGCTCTAACCTAAGCATCCACGGTTGAAAATGAATGAGACCTTGTGGAATGGTAGGTTAGAATCTGTACATATTTTTTTGGTTTCATTTTTTTCTTCTTGAAATTGAACTCCTAGTTTTGGAGTGATGCCCTAAGCTGGCTGCTTGGAGTAGGTGAGCCCAGAAAGTGTGAAGATCTAATTGGAAGATCACACCCATGATCTAGTATGAACATCTAAGTGGCATCCATAGAAGCCCTAGAGTTTCCCCTTGAGGGATAAAATTGTTTTAGGTGTTGGTAAGAAGTTTGAAGACTTTGTGGATGCATTTTCATAGTCTACTCCAACACCTTAGAATATAGCCTAGAAACTAGGGCCTAATACAAATTAGGGTTGTGGGTGTTTTCAAGAAATGTAGCTTTGGATTCTTGAAGGGATAGGTGATAGATTTTAGAATCATATAGCCTTCCATGGGGTTGTATGCAATAATTTGAAGAATTTGACAAAAAATTGTGAAAATAGACCTAATTCAATTAGGCCTAATTAGGCCTACAAGTGGGTAGTGATAGCAAAGCAATTGCTAAGGTGGCCAGAAGTCCTTGAATTTTATCAAATGTAAATTTAATGTATCATGAGCATAGCTAAGGACATGAGATGATTTTGGGGAAGATCCTAAGCAAAGGTTTAGTGTTCTAGAGGGAAACTGAGGAAAAGAAGGTAATTAAAGGACTAGTTGGACTAGTTGAAGTTGATTATGGTTTGTTTCTTCATCATTCAAATATACCTAGGAGGAAAGTTTAATTAAGGGCCTTGGAGGATATATATTGGTGAAGAGGACATAGGAGGTTGAACCATTGGATGGTTCCAAAAAGTGGATTTTAATTTGGAGAAAGACAAACTCATAGAACTCTAGACACTCTGCATCATTATAGTTGCTAACTGTAGATGAGGATATTCATAAGAAGATATAGAAACTGGACTAACCATGTAATAGTATGCTTACACTGTCATAAGGTTAGTCACTTAAGTAAGGATTGACGAGACTGAGTGACAGAGTCAAGCACTTTTGCAAATGGAAATACTATTGAAGACATTAGGAGAATGAGAAATCAAATGTGGAGGAGAGCTTCAAAGAATGATAATGTTGGACCAACCACTACAAATGGTGACACCTCATCTAATGGATCAGGTGATTACACCACCGCCACCTAAGAAATAAAAGTAAGTATGGAACCATACTCTACAAAGCTGTATTTTACATTCACTCCTATATTCATTAAGAATATGCCAAATTAGAATGAATGAAGATGCACTATGGTATTGCATGTTATGTTTTGTGAATCTAGTCTAGTCAGTCAATATGAATCAAGAATAAACTACACATTGGTGTACATATGAAAGATAACCGAGTTGACACTATATACCGAGCATCGTCGGTAAACATATGGAAGACAACCAAGTTGATACTTTGTACCGAGTATTGTATACTCACTAAGCTGAAGACTTTGGTGTGTTAACCAAGCATCTACATTTTCTCAACTAAGTGGTAGGTCAAGCATTTAATGCATCACTTAGGGTATATTTTTCTATAAAAAGGGAATACATGAACTTATTCATTTAGCCAATGTAAAAGAGAAAATTGTAGAGTGAAGAAAAATGATTTAGAGCGATCACATTGCAGAGTGATTTAGAGCACGGTCAAAGCTACTTCAACAGATTTTGAGCATTCTCAACAAGCATCCAATGAGTATCTATACTTACCAAGCTAAAATGTTATTTTCAAAGAAGCCCTAATTTAATGAACAACGGAAACCACTTCCTGAACCTCAAAGATCAAGATGGAAAAGGACAAGAAGGTCGTTATAATAAAGAACTCAACATATGAGGAACCAAACTACAAGTTTTTCCCTGAGGTTCTTACTCAACCCAATGACAAGGGAGCATTCTTGAGTATCCCACCTAGGGTTTTATTGATTTAAGACATCCGTGTATATAATATTGAATCAAAAGTTACAGAGATTAGAGACCTTGATCTTCAAGAAGCTTATCAGAAGCTATGCAAGGAAAAAAACCTAAAGGAAGAGTACAAACACATTGAAGTAAAAGGGTTAACCAATGCCCTATTGTTCCTAAAATAATTCAAGATAGAATGGATTCTCATTGTGCTTAGCCAAGTGCATGAGGGTAAAATGTGGTTAGATGAACCTTATCCAATCACAAAGGATATGATTCACACACTACCTGGATACCCCATCATCGAGATGGCAAAATCCCTAAGGCACCCTAGATGCCCTGAGATTGAATAGCTAACTGGAGCTGAATTGGATGATAGAGGTCTAAAACTCAATTCAATCACTAACCCAGAAATTAAATTTGTTGCATATGTGATTGGATACAATATATTTCAAGAAAGAAGAATGAACATTGTTTCTTGTAGATATATTGACATTGTATACAAGATAGTAAAGAAAGGAGTGCAACTAGACCTAACTGAGCTATTATTGAAACAACTGGAAGAAAACATGAAAACAATTAGATCAACCTGATATAATACATGTAACTTCATTTCTCTATTGATGTGCACATTCTTTTACTTCCAGAACTTCTTTCCTTCCATCGGTAATGTCACTTGGGACACAAATCGATCGATCAAAGCACAAATTGGTGATTATATTAAATCACTAGGAGATCATTTAAATCCACTATTGGATGCATACTTCAATAAATTTAAGGATAGGATGCAGAAGAGGGTGATAATCCCTACATAGTTAGTTGAAAATTACAAGGATGAGATATTCTTTGTAGTTGAAATTGACACTACACTTATCAAACCTGCTATCCCAAGAACAACATAGTTACCACCATTGGACTATGAAATTGACATAGATTTGGCTAAAAAAGCCATCAAAGCCCTACTCAATGAAGCAGTTGAAAAACCTATAAGAAGATTTTTGCACATATTAGGAATCCAAGTAAAGAATAAATATTGGTTTAGTGGTCAAGAAGATACGAAAGAAGCAAACAAAAATGGTGAAAACACTTAAGAAGAATCTCTTAGTAACTGATGAAGAGTTAGAACAATCAGCAGATGTCACTGACAAACAGTCACCCATCGGTGAAACAAAAGAGTTAAGTGATTTAGAGTTACTAATGTAACAACTAATTCTAGGACAAGGAGCAAAACAACTAAGGTAGACTCACCACCATTGATGAAGGGCACTGTAATACATATATAAAATGAAACCCTAAAGCCTCAACTAAGCCAAGAAAATGAAAGAGATATGTAAGAGGTAGAGAAGACAAGGATGATACTGAAGAAGTAGAAAGAGAACAGAGAATCCAAGTAGAAAAGGAAAAAATACCAAAGACAATTGATGAAATTGTAGAGACAGTCATCAACACAGGTAGTATACAATATCATAAGATTAGACAATGGGTAAATCTATCTACGAAGGGTCAGAATAAAATAGAAGAAGAAATCATTAAGATGATGGTAGCCTAAAAATATGCATCTCTACAATTTTGAAATCATATTCTAGAGGAGCTACAAGACAAAATATCAGCTAGGTGGACATATGCATTACATATGGAGAAACAAATGACAGAGAAATCCCTAGTTGCATTCATTCCCAACTCCTCAGGTGAATAAATTGACTCAAGAATGAAGGAGTATGCAAAATTAGCATGAATGAAGATGAAATATGGTATTGAATGTTATGTTTTGTGAATCTAGTCTAGCCGGTCAATATGAACCGAGCATAAACTGCACATCGGTAAACATACGAAAGACAATCGAGTTGACACTATATACCGAGCATTGTCAGTAAACATGTGGAAGACAACCAAGTTGATACTTTGTACTGAGTATTGAATACTCACTGAGCTGAATAGATTGGTGTGTTTACCGAGCATCTACATTCTATCAACTGAGTGGTAGGTGAAGCATTTAATGCATCACTTAGGGTATATTTTTCTATAAAAAGGGAAATGTAAACTCATTCATTCAACTAGTGTTAAAGAGAAAACTACAGAGAGAAGAAGAGAGATTCAGAGTGATTAAAAAAACCTTTAAAGAAACTCCAACAAATCTCAAGCATTCTCTGCAAGCATCTAGTGAGTATCTAGATGTACCGAGCTAACAGGTTATTTGTGAAGAAGCCCTAATTTAACAAACAATGGAAAACACTTCATGAACTTCAAAGATAAAGACAGAAAAGCACAAGAAGGTCCTTCTAATCAAGAACTCGACCTGTGAGGAACCAAGCAAAAATTTTTTTCCCTCAGGTTGCTGCTCAACCTGACGACAAGGGAGCATTCTCGTATCCCACCTAGGGTTTTTCTAGTCAAAGTCATCTCTGCATACATTCACTGCAAAGTTGTAGAGATTGGAGACATTGAACTTAAAGAAGCTAATCTGAAGCTATGCAAGGATGAAAACATAAAGTATGAGTACAAACACATTGAAGTGAAATGGTTAATAAATGCCCTAGTATTCTTGATAGAATTCAAGACAGAATGGATTCACATTGTACTCAGTTGAGTGCATGATGGTAAAATGTGGTTAGATGAACCTAAGCCAATCAAAAAGGATTTGATTCACATAGTGACTGGTTATCCAATAACCGAGAAGGAAAAATCCCTAAGGCACCCTGGATGCCTAGAGATTCAAAAGCTAACTAGAACCGAATGGGACAATAGAGGTCTGAAAGTCAATTCAATCACTGACCTTGAAATGAAATTTAGTGCATATGTGATTGGATAAAACATCTCTCAAGAAAGAAGAATGAACAATGTTGCTTGTGGAGCTGTCGATAGTGCATACAAGATAGTAAAGAAAGGTGTGAAACTAGAGCTAGCTAAGCTACAACTAAAACAACTGGAAGAAAAAATGAGAACAATTAGACCAGCCAGATCTAACACATGTAAGTTAAGTTCTCTATTAATGTGCACATTATTTTACTTCCATAACTTCTTTCCTTCAGTCGGTAATGTCACTTGGGACACAAAATGATCGATTATAGCATAGATTAGTGATTATATTAAATCACTAGGAGATCATTTCATTCCACTATTGGATGCATACTTCAATACATTTTATAATAGGATGCAGAAGAGGATGAGAATCCATGCATAGTTTGTTGAACAATAAAAATATGAGGTATGATTTTTAGTTGACAAGTACACTACACTCATCAAACCTATTATCCCAAGAACAACATGGTTACCACCATTGGATTATGAAATTGACATAGATTTGGGTACAAGAGCTATTAAAGCCCTACTAAATGAGCTAGTTGAAAAATCTCTAAGAAAATTTGGTACTTATGAGGAAGCCAAATCAAGAATTAAGACGGGATTAGTACTCAAGAAAATAGGGAAGATGCAAACACAAATGGTGAAAAAACTTAAGAAGAAACTCTTAGTAACTGATGAAGAATTGGACAATCAACAGATGTAACCGAGGAACAGTCACCTTTCGGTGAAGGAAAATAATTAAGTGATTCAGAGTCTATCGAATCTGATGCAGAGCAACCAAAGGAAAAGAAATCAAAAGTTACTAATGTAACAACTACATCTAGGAAAAGGAGCAAAACATCTAAGATAGACTCACCACCATTGAATAAAGGCACAGTGAAAAGATATCAGAAATGAAAATCCTCAACCGAGAAACCTGCACCAAGACAACATAAGAGATATGTAAGAGGTAGAGAAGACAAGGATGATACTGAAGAAGCAGATAGAGAAAAAAAAATCCAAGAAGAAAAGGCCAAAATACCAAAGATGATTGATGAAATTGTAGAGCCAATCATCAACACAGGTAGTATACAACATCATAAGAATAGAAAATGGGGAAATCTGTCTACCAAGGATCAGAATAAAATAGAAGAAGCAATTATTAAGATGATGGCTCTCACTTACAGGGAAAATTATCCTTATCAAAATAGTGCTGGAAGCTATTCCAAGCTATTACTTATCAGTGTTAAAGGCTCTTTCATTAGTGATTTAGACAATTCAAAAGTTAATTTGATATTTTTTATGGTCTGGAAATCTCAATGGTGTAAAGAAAATCCCACTTGTCTCATTGCAAGATATGGCACAGGTGAAATCATTTGGAGGGGATAGAATTCATGACTTGGTAAGTTGAAATAAAGCCTTTGGAGGAAATTTAGTATGGAAAATGTATACCAAGCCATAAACTAAGTGGTGTCAAATTTTGCAACACAAGTACTTAGATAATACTTTCCCAAAAAGAGTATTATCCATCCAAGACCCCCGAAAGGCTCAACAATATGGGATTGTATAATGGCATCTAGAGATATTGTGATGCAATACATCACTTGGGAGGTGAATACTGGAGAGAAAGTTAAGTTTTGGAGAGACTCCTGGATTGGTATACCCCCCCTAAATCAATAGATAACAATGGATGATATGATTGCCTCTTTAAAAACTAATTGGGCCTGCTACTTGGTGGATTATGTCTCTTTAATATGTCAATTTTCCAACAGAATGATTTGGAAAGATCTGGGTGAGTTACCTATTTCAATTCAGGATAGAGACAGACGCACAAATACATTGTCAGATAAAGTGGTTTTCCTGACTGGAAAAGAGGACATGTTATTGTGGGCCCCTGGTAAAGATGGCACATACAATATTAAAGAAGGTTACAAGATTATTCAGGAGGAGGAATCCAATAAATATTTTTGTCGTGCCTACTCATTTTGCTGGAACCATGTAACACTCCTCAAGGAAGGATGTTTTGTTTGGATTGCTTTGAAAAAAAGTGGCTTCAACAAGTGATCGATTAACTAAATTTCATATTTCTCAAACATTTAACTGTCTGCTATGTGATCAAGAGTTGGAAGATGTTGATCACTTATTTTTGAACTGCCCCTTTGCATATCAATGTTGGATGTTTATTATTGGTAAATTGCATTATCTCACTCCTCTTCCTAATAAACTATGGGATCTCTTTCAATCATGGCCAGAGTTATACTCTAAATCTATTTTTCTAGTTTGTGGAAATGTATACCGGCTCTAGTGGTGTGGGCATTATGGTGGGAATGTAAAAAGAGATTATTTCATCAAAACCCCTCCTCAATTGAACCTGTCCACATAGGCATTGAAAAATCCATTTCTAAAGTGGTTAATGTCAGCCACACAAAAATCAAGTGCAACCCGGTATTGTCAAATTGGGATAGTACTTTCATTTGGGATTGGAAAGGTATTCATGTACCTATTGGATGGGGTCATCAAGTGCAAGAAAATTATCCACAAAGAAGAGATACAATTCACTAGATTCCTCCTCTAGCTAGGACTATCAAAGTTAAGTTCGATGGATCCTCTTGAGGAAATCCAAGATAGTAAGGAGTTGGAGCATGTATTAGAAATCACCAAGGTGAAGTAGTCACCATCAAATCAGCCCCTCTGCCTCAAGGAACAAACAATATGGCTGAAGCACATGCTCTATTTGTTGGCTTAGTCTTGGAAAAACAAGGTGGCTTTCATTCCATCTAGATGGAAGGAGACTCCATGGTTATTATCAATGCCTGCATAAAATGAGAATCAAATAACTAGAAGTTAACATATATAATGCAGCAAATCTGGCACCTCCTAGAGTCTTTCCTAAAGATCTAAATTTTTCACACTCTCCATGAAGGAAATGCTCTGGCAGACTATCTTGAAAACTTGGGATGCAAAGGTGTGGAACATTATTCTTTAAAGCCAGATGATCTCATTAGCAGGGATATAAAAATGCAAAGATTGATAATAATAGATAAAAATATAAACAATGGAGATTTTTGACTCCAGTTCGATTACAATGATGAAGAATGGCACAGCTTGCCAGTCATAAGTGGAAAAAAAAAGTATTTTGTTCTATAACCAATGGAGCTCTGACGAAAAGTGACCTCATTTGCTGACATACCAATGATGTAAACAACTTAATAGAGTGAAGTAAGCATATCATTTTCATGAATGAATAACCCTTGGGAATATCCAGAGCAATGCACATAGCATACCATTATTACAAATGAATTTCCACTAGAGTACCTCACCTCATGTGAAGGTACACTAATTTAACAACATGGTGTATTTAAAATGATTATGGGCAACAGGCATGACTCACATCACATGCTTTCTCATCAAAAAAACATAAATCCACTATGCTAGCCTTAAGGTAGGTATGCCGTGCGAAGACATAAGCTTGGTGCATGACTGTGTGATTCAGATAGGGTGGATTTGTTTTAAATAAAAAATGTGTGATGTCATTTGAGACATAAGGCAGACAAGACATCTCTTTATTGAGGGAGATATTTGGGGATATTTCACATGACCTATTATGATCATTTAATTTAGATGTCCAGTTATAAATGCTGCCTCTGTGAAAATGTTTCCATTCATTCAATCTACTATCAAGCTACAAACCATGCCTGTGCAAAATCATTTTCATTCTCTTTGCTTTGTAGTATGGCGCACTCAACAGAATTTTTCCCATGATGTGAATCTTACGGTCTCTTGCATGAAGAACTGATGAGTCGCAATTATAGATTCTTTTTACTTCAAGGCGAAACAGAGGTTCCTTTTCTAGCACGGGTTGATGATTTTATTCTTGACTCTATTTTTATATGTTATTCCCTGGTGATTTGCAGGATCATCTGCAACATTATTGGGGAGTACATGTTAATTCCGAGATCCAAACAACTTCTATTCCCTTCGCAAATAGTCAATCTTTCTATCCAATTCCATAGATTTGCTTCAATCAGTGGATTTTCTCATGCTAATTGCCAATAAAGTGGTGCAATCGCAGTTCATCAGGGATAATAGGATATTGCTGGCCATACAAAAATATGACTTGTGGATGGGGTGTGCTCTTTTGGGTGGGTTTTTTTCTGAACATATGTTAATGACCAAACACAAGCACATGATGGTTTATGACAGTATTAAATGGGCTTTGTAGCGACATAGTTTTAGGTCTGTGAAATTTTCAATGCAAGTTGGAGCTGCGGTATTGGGCAAGGAGCTGGAGAATAATGTTAGAAGGATAGTATTTTCCATTCTTGAGCTTCTAGGTACTCCAAATATATCTTTGTGGTCGCTAATATAGGCAAAAAATAATGCAAATAGAGTTCAGCCAATTTCAACTACCATGACGGTTCAGGATCTCAACTTGCCCTCTGCATTGGATATTCCTCCATTTGAAGGGCATGGTCTGCAAAGGGAAATATCTACTCAGAATTCAGAGGAAATTGATAGATGGGTAACAAACATACCCATTGTTCCCCGAACGGGTTGAGAGAATGCATGGACACATGACTGAGGATAGATGGTTGCAGATTCAAAGGCAATGGCAGAAAAAAAAAGTTTGAGGGGTTGGTTTTTTTAGTGATTTTGAATTGCATATGATGATTTTGGGGTTTTGGCATTTTGAGAAATTTTGGGAATTAAAAATGCATGTCATTTTAATTCAAATTGTGAAACTTGGGAATAGTTAAACTAGTTGGTTATTAGATGACCACACAATACATGTTTGTAAATCTAATAGCTAGCTCTATTATTAGGTATATTTTATTTTAATAAACAAGGATTTTAGTTTTTCGTTATCAATTCTTTCCCAGATAAGTCTTCAAATCAATTTTTAATAATATTAATATATATAGTGGTCCTCCACTTTTTCTTTAAAAAAAAGATGATGGTAGCTTATAAATATGTACCTCTACAATTTGGCAATCATATTCCATAGGATCTACAAGAAAAAATATCAGCTACATGGACATAAGCATTACATATGGAGAAACAAATGAGGGACAAATCCCTAGTTGCATTCATGCCCAACTCCTCAATTGAATAAATTGACTCAACCATGAAGGAGTATGCCAAGAATTTTTTTGCAAAAACTAGAGCATACAAGGTATTGCAAAACAAGCTCAAAGATATTGGCATTGAGAGCAAAAAGATTTGGACTCGGATTTTTAATCCACCCAAGCAGGTATTAGCTATAACCAAGACTACTCACACTGAGGAAAAGGAGGCCACATCGAGGAAAAGGAGGCTACATCGAGCCCCGAGCATATTTTCATCAACAACACTGAGGATGTCAATCCCATTGACTTAACCATAGAGGAAAGTAAGGCCATGGATGATATTCCTCAAATATTGCAATCATTAGGGGAAACACCAGACATCACTATACAAGATATAACTCAAGAGGATTTTGATGATAATGCCAAAGTTGATTAAGATGTCGATATTTAACTGAGAAAACAAATAAAAAGGATACTAATAATTTTGTAGAGGCACAAATACTGTAAAATATGCCTTATTGATGCAAGCAATAAATGTAATGACTAAGTCACAATAGCCATGCCTAAGACAGAAGAAGAAAAATTGGTGGACAAGGGTGATGATCAAGGGGAAGAGAAAAATACCAATGGAGAGGACAAATTGAGTGATGCACTCACCGAGGACATTGGAAAGGTAGACAAGGCTGCAAGTCAAGAAAATGTTGAAGTAGAAACATCTACAACTGAACAAAAGGTACTGATTGAGAAACCTAGCCACGGAACCACACCTCCCAAGCGATCAATGACAGAAACCAAGCAACAAAAGGCTCTTTCTATAATACCTCACTCCCCTACATCAAGCAACATTAAGAACAAGAACAAGAACAAGAAAAGTAAAGGCCCCATTATAATCAAGGAGATCATAGACATACCCGACTGTGATCCAAGAATAATTGATCTCGAGTCACTGATAAGGTATCAGGAGATATGCAAAAGGAAATCACAACAGGACAAGCTCAGAATGGAACAACAAAAGTCATAAGTCCTAGAAACAACAAAAGAGATTCTATTGCAGGTAGTTCCTAACACACAGATTGATCAAAATGCACCCATCATTGATCAAAATGTAGTTCTAACCCAGGCATCACACAAAAAAATTTAAGTGCTGAGAAGGTCATTAAGGAAAGAGAAGAAGATAAATATCACTACAAACTCACAAAGAAAATCAGCCAAGAAGTGGCAAAGAATAAGGTGAAACTTTTTGAACAAGTAGCTACATTAGAACCTGTTATTTTAGAATTAGTTACCTTAGTTGTGCACTATTGAGAAATTCACTACCAAGCATAGTGAACAAATAACTAATTTAAATGAAGAACTAAAAGCTAGTGCACAAAGTCTTTCAACTGAGAAAAATGCATTCCAACTGCATTATGAAAAACTTATCAAATCTAAACAGTTAAAACTTCAAATACGAAAGTTTGAAAGAAAAATCAGAGATGAAGTAACCAAGCTACAATCCCTTTTACTACTATATATCACATTGTTGATGACACACATGACTACGGAAAAGACTCGAATTGCCACCCCTGAGATGTCAGTAGAAGAGAGCATCTATGACATGTACACTCAAATCACTTTGGAGAAAATGACCCTAGAGTGCTTGAAGGAGAAATTGGAGAAACTAAAGGCAGACATTTAACAATCCCATTCACACATTCTTGACATATTGTAAGTTTTACATTTTTCTCATTACTTTTAAAATAAGGGGAAACATGTCCATACATTGTATCTACATACGGAGGCATGCACATAGGGGGAGTCATTCTAAAGAAAATATACTTGGTGTATATATTATACATATCACTTTTTGATACTAATTCCAAAGGGGGAGATTGATAATCCTTAAAGGATCAGAAGTTGTCATTAGTATAGAAGCAGACAACTTTGGTCAGTCATGATCACCGAGCAACAACACTCACCGAGAAAATACATTCACTGAGTGTATTGGTCACTTAAATGTTTTGAAGACTGAGGAGTATATTAACTGAGCACCAATATACAGAGACATCACCAAGCACCAGTATACAGAGACATCACCGAGCACCAGTCTACACCAAGAGATAGGATTTCACCAGAAAAAGTGGATCTGAACTAAACATCAACTAAAGCACTTTAGTCTTTAAAATAGATTTTTTCTTAGCTAGATAACTGTTTCTTATGGATCAAGAAAAGTGTAAACTATGGATTTAATTAGTTAACTGATTGTATTCATGCAAACTAGGAGATCAAGTTCAAGTTGTAAAACTTTTATCTTAAAATATTTCAAGAAAATATTGAAACATAATTAGGTCATAATCTTGTATATATAGATGTATTAATCAATCAAGAACATGATTATTGTAGCCACCAAGGACATCTATGAATTAGTCATATATTTTTATACAGAAGGAAAGATAAAGAAGAATTCAATTATGAAGAACTACATTCAAGGCTATCGAGCAGAACAAAGGTATTATCCATCACAATAGGTGATATATATTTTGTGAACTTAATGGATCTATAATCAGAAATATAAGATTGAAGCAATCAGGTCAAATATTTTATTACTCTATAAAAATTGTAGAAAAAAGTAAAATCCTTTAACAAGGTGGACTTAGCAGTCTTTATGTAAATCTCTTAACCGAGTGCACACATACATTGTGTTGCTAAAATATCTTAACCAAGTAGACTTAACAAGTCTAACATGTTACTCCTAATAGGGTAAGATTTTCAGAAATGATCACAACTTGTAGCCCTAACCAGTACCTTCCATTCTATAGATAGTGAAGCTTTGTCGGTTTCATCGCTACCATAGTTTTTACCTTCTAACAAGGGTTTCAACATTACCAAATACTTGTGTCATGTGTAAATGAGTTTCATGAATGTTTCAATATTTGTTTACATGCATTTACATTTATGCTATGATATTGCATGCATGAAATAGAAAAGCTACAATGGTCGGTTATGAAAGTAATGAGTACTAAAGGTTAATTGATAAAAAAAAATTAGGGTACTAATTCACCCGTCCCCTCTCAGTACACACCCTTCCATTATCCCAATAGATAAAAATAAATTATAATCATAAACCCCCAGTGGAATGATTAGTTCTAAATTATGCGATTCCTTATCAACATTTTTCTCAACCTCATCCTTATCGTTGACATCCTCTAACCCCATATCACTTTTGGATAAGTTCTTAAGCTTTTCCAACTTCCCAATTTTCATATGGGCTTTCTCAATCAGATCAGCTACAAAATCCCCTACACCCTAAGAATTCTGATCCATTTGATTTTCATAATTGAGATTGTGAGGAATCAACAAATACACTTGAATATCTTGATTAATACCTATGTCTTCCCTGATACATCCTTGTAGGGCTTGTATAGCATTCTTATTTTCAGCCACCTCTTCCTCAGCATCATCTTTCAACACTCAGGGGGTATCTTTAATACTAAACTGGTTTTTGAAAAGTGGATTATTGGTAACAATAAATACATTATGTTGATCACAACCAGTATGACAATGAGGGACCCTAATAATCTGAAGGAAGTTATTATTGGTGAGTTTCATACAACTTAGAGGGCTTTGAACTTCTTCAAAAATCACTCCCCCCTCTGCTTTAATTTTGTAAATCATTTTAGTGGCCAACTTTGTTATCATGTGATCAGAGAGCTTCTGAGATTTTAATTCAATTACAACATGTTTACTGAATACTTCATACATATTTTTCATATTAATCAGATAGTCTTGGAACATGAGAGGCTAGACAATGTTATTTAGCTTGTAACTAGAAGACTCTGATTGCTCCCACTCTCTATTTCTTACAACTCTAGGGCTGAGCGGAAAATTTCTATTATTATATTGCACAAGCTTGTACATACTTATTGGTGTGTAAAATAAATAGGTGAACACTTTATAAGAATGAAAAATGATCTCAAATTCTACGAAAAGTGTGCATGGAGACAAAATTGACCCATCTTTGAGGATACCCTCATCGCTATCCTGAGAAGACCCCCAAATCAGACAAGCTGCGAGATCTATACAATGATCCTCACATACCAACACCTCTAACTGTGCCATCTTCTTACATTGTGAATTAAAATGTCCTAGTATATGTTGATAGTTATGAATAGTATCATCCGTCTGCAGAACAATACTTTGTTCCCAAATACCCCATTTTGATTTGATTTTTTAATCTGACTTGGCAAAACCTTTGATGAATCAATAAGTACACAAAAACCGATATCACAATGTGGAAACTCAAAGGGGGTGATATCATGTTTAATAAAAATACCAATTTTGTTAGCAATTATTTCCACAAACTTCATATCTTTATATTCCAAAGGAAACAATGGCAGAGTAATCTAGTGAGGGAAAAAATATAGGCCTTCTTGTCTCGTTTGAAATTTGGAGTCCATACCATGGTAAACAGACCTGAACCTTTACAAAACCACCTTTTGTGTTTATGAATAACATCCCTTTTATCTACTGACTCAAACATTGCAACAAATTAACCCAAATCGGGGCCCAAATGAAAGATATCTTTCAACCCATCCCAAAATTGAAAAGCCTAGGCCCTAATATCTGAAAATAAAAATGCATTACTTGAAAAATTACCATTAAGAGCTAATCGCTGAAGAAATCCAATATGATCCTCCAGCATATGCTCTGGAAGAGCAATATTCACCATATTTTGAGAATCATGATGAGCCTAGGGTGCATCCATTGTTTGATTACAATGATCTGGAGGAGCCTTTAGTTGCTTAGCTTGGCACACTTGTTTGAAATTTTTAGGACTGAAAAGTGCTTTGATCTACACATTTTGAGGAATCTCAACTCTAGAGCCTTCATTTAGATTTTGATTTCCCTAACTAGACCCATGCATTTCCGATATGAAACTAGAAGGGTGCCAAATATGCACTGGAGAACCAAGAGGAGGTCCTTCACATATATCAAATATCAGTGGTTTATTCCTTATCCTTCAATTTCCATTCCTATCATGCCTATTGGGATGACCTAGTTTTATCAAAGGGGTTGATTATGGTTAAAAAATAATTCCTGCCAAGACATATTTTTGAATTATATTATATTTGAGCTAGGTTGTGCTTGCTTATGAGTAATCCTAGGCTTCATGGTCGCCTATCTTGTAGACTCTACATGCTCATAACTTGAAAATCATTGGAACCTTGGTGGGTCTTTCATAAGATTCGAGGGATCCCCTTGCCGCTATAATGTCAGATTAACCTTTCACACACCTTTTGGATGCATGTATGCCTTCAAATGGAACCTAGGGTTGACGAAAAAAGGGCTATGTTGGCTAAACTATTACTTTAACTCTAAAAATATTCAGAACATCATCCTTACCTTCGTGATTCAACATGTCTTAGGCAACATGATGAGTATTTTTCTACACAAAAGAACAAGTTTGAAAGCCCTTGGTACTATGACTCTTCTCGTGATGCCTGGTTGGCTGCACAATTGGAGGGCCTCAATTTTTTTGTAAAAGTCTGGGCCAAAATGCGAGCCCCATTTTTGTTGTTGTTTGTCAGAATGTCCTGCATGGTGCCATTGACCCTTCCTAGCCTGAGCTTGGATTTTACATTGGTGTCACTCCTGGCTGGTCCCCTGAGCCTAAAAATTCCCCTGCTTCCCTTGCCCTTCTCTCACTCGTTCTCCCTCCATTATAGACCTATATAGCTTATATACATTCTCACATTGTTATGTATCTAGGAATATAACATTATAATGTATTTATATGGATGGAACACTAACATGTGGATTACATCTCTAAAGGTAACATACCAAATTTGGTTCGCAAATGAACTACCCTTCCAAAAGCACAATGGCTCAAATAGACCCAATACAACCAAGGTTACGCTAGGTACAAACTAATGATGTATTTGATGTATATGTTGTGTGTGAGGACCTAAAAAAGTGTTTTTAAGGTTTCAATACCCACCCAACTCTCCTATCCTTCAATTCTTCACCAAACTACTACTAGGCGTAATAGCCTTCCTTGTAGCCCTTCAGCGAGAGTAATTTTCCCTTAATTTTATATTTCCCCAAAGGGATAATCAAAAAAATTATATTTTTGGATACCCTTTTGTCCCTTTATACAACATACCAAAAGGAAACTAGTGACTCCTTAGGACCATATGTGATTTCCTCACACTATGGCTCCAAAAATCATAAAAGACCCCAATTTACAAAGCAACTATATCAGAATCATGTCCCCAATGTCCCAACTCTTTCTCAATGACCTAAAATGACCCAAAACCTCTAATCCTAAGAGGAATTAGACCCAAACCTCAAGGAACCCCAAAAGCCCCAATTTGGTGACTTCAAACCCTTAAATCTAGGGCCTCACAAATCTCGACCATCCACAGTCTTCCTGGACCAATTGGTGGTTTATTCACCATTCATACCACCCTAAAATATTTTTCCAATCATAAAAATGCTATGTCTTGAAGCTTGATCTCCTGCTACTATACCTTAGCCATCAATTTCACTTGAAACCCTTCTCCAAAACACCTTGTGATCACTTCATTTCTTGAATCCCTCCAAGAATCAGTATTATAACTTATGGTGCATGGTAATTATCTTCCTTCCATGGATTCTAGGCCTTTGAGTCCATGGAAAGGATCAAGGTTTGCAAAACTAACTACAAAATGGATGGAAACTTAACAAAATTAGATTTTTAACTTGCTGGAAATGGCAGTATAGTCATAGAAAATGACTTTCAATGCATTGAATGAATAGATAAATGACTTTAGATTTCTTACTATTCCATCCTCAACCAAATAATTAAAGCAATAAGTGTTTAAACCATCCAAAATGCCTAGAACATCAAAGTTGCAGATTTAAACTTATATTCTATAGATATTGTTGTTGCAGTCCGTACACTCCAGCCACCATATGTGAAAAATAGAGTCTCAATTACAAATAGGAATCCAAATATTAAATTCCCCAACCTCCTTCAATTGGTTTTAATGATTAGTTAAGTGTTTTTACAATAGAAACTTCATTTCTCTCCTAAATCGCTATTAGCCGTTAGTTTTCAAATATTTGAATTTTCAAACTTTAAAAATGCTTTTAAACCTTTGTAAATTGGAAATTAAGAACTCAAAAGGTTGTAAAACACCTAGGAGAATTTTTTAAAGCCAAACTAAACCCCTAGAATCTCCTAAACACATTGGGACACTAATGGTCGAAAATCCAGTCATTTAATCCTTTCAGGATATAACTTATTCTTAATATGCAAATGCCATTTCATGAAATCAAAAAATTATAGGAGCCAATATACTATATTTGATGTTTTTTTCACCACATAGGATCCCTTTGATCTCCTTGGACCTCTGATTCCCATTAGGTGCACTCCACTCCTTCATATTCTTCATGGTTTGATTCATCATCTTCATGTTGGTCCTTGGTGCTCCTGCACCATACTCCCCACCATCGATGAAATGCTTGTCCCAAGCCTTGTGTGGCATAAAGGACTTCTGAAATGTAGGGGTGAAGTAATCCCCCAAAGTGATCTTCCTTCTTATACCTTGCCAGCCTGCATTCACCCACAATTGGTTAAAATAAAAACATGTTTTTTCAGATTGCCCTTGGGAAGGATAGTGAGAAGGCTGGACATCCTCCTCCTTTGATCCACTCCATGGCTTAGATCTTTGATCTAACATCTCTTCCCCCTTGCTTTTCTCTGACTCCATCATAGGACACTTTATGGTCCCAACTTGTACAAAGGCTAGGTCCCAAAGCTCTCCACCTTTAGGACTGTCATAGTAGCCTCTTGATTATATTTTCTCATCCCTCTTCCATCCAGTATCATACTAAACCTTCTTTGTTATCTACTGCCCAAAACACATAAGTATTGGTTCTTCTTGGTGCCTTACTAATGGTTGTAACTCATATCTCTTGCCTTCATGGTGAAGCAAGTACTTATTTTTGAATCCATCATGAATAAATTTCCTTGACCATTGCGAAGACCTACCTAAGATCAAGTGTCCACAACTCATATCCAAAACATCACACAATACCCTATCTTTGTACTTTCCAACTGAAAATTCAATCATGACTTGAGTACTAACCAAAAAATGCCGATTCACATTTACCCAAGTAGCATAATATGGCTTAGGATGTAATTTTTTTTTTCAAATTTAAATTTCTCACAACCTCATGAGACACAACATTATGAATTTCTCCTGAGTCTATAATGAGTCTACATACTTTACCTTGAATTAAGAAATTTGATCTAAATATACTCATTTTTGGATTTCATGGTAGTCCTCTTCCCATCAATAAGCATTCTCCATCCTCTGGTTGAATTACAATAGGCTCTTTCTACCCTTCTCTCTTTGTGTCTTCTTCCATCACGTTCAATTCCTATCTCTACCTTTGTCCTCATTCCATTTAGGACAAGTAAAGGACTGATGTCCCACTTCATTGCAAGTAAAGCATCTCCCTGTGAACATCCCATTTCCTCTTCCTCCACTTCTTCCTCCTCTATATCCTAATCTTGTCTCTGATGTTTATGTCTTGTCCTTATCATTTTGATTCTAAAAATCAGTGGTACCTCTACTTCCTCTTCCTCTCATGGAAGATCCTCCTCTTATGCTATTTTGCTTCTCATGCCTTCTTCCTATCTTCTCTTCAGCCTTCATGGCTAATTGATAGAATTCATCAATTTTCCTTGGGGTAGTAAGACTAATTTCATCCTAGATTTTGAACCTTGGCCCCCCATATACCATGCAATATTTTCTTCCACTTCTTCTTCATGCCCTGTTCTGATATCCAACTTATGGAACTACTCAGTGTACCTTTTGTCTAAAATCTCTCATTTTCTTGTACAACTATACTCTATAATCCCTTGGAAAAAAATTTGTCTTCATCTTTTCCATCATGCTATACCAAGATGTGACCTTGGGTTTCTCATTCTCCCATCTCTCTTCTTGAACACAATCCCACCATAATAATGCATGTCCCTTCAACCTGGACTTTGCAATCTTCACTTTATCCTTTTCCTCTATTCCTTCACACTCAAAGTAATTCTCAATTGCACTAAACCAATCTATTATTTCTTCATCATCCATATTTCCTCCATACATTGGTAATTTTTTCCTTACCCTTGAATCTCCATTCTTTATGGCTTTCACCAACTTAGCCATCCTCTCATCCTTAGGGTCTAATTGCTCTTCCTCTTGGGGTACTTATTCTTCTTCTCCTTCTTCCACTTCCTCATCCAATCTTATTTTCTTCTCTCTCTTCTCTAGTAATTATATTCTCCCCATCATGGTCATCATCATTCTATCCTTCTCATGTTTCTCTTTCTCCCTTTGTTCCGATGTTTCTTTCAACTTCCTATTGTCTGCCAACTGCTCTCTGACTATCCTGGCCAACTTTATGTTTGTCATCCTTGTGGGAAAATCCTCTTCTCCTTCAGACATCTTCCCCGATCTACTTGTTCTCTAATACCACTTTATCCACTCGATTATGTGATGGACTTCCCTTGAAGGTAAGATGCCAAATTTGGTTCACATATGAACTACCCTTCCAAAAGCACAATGGCTCAAATAGACCCAATACAACCAAGGTTACCCTAGGTACAAACTAATGATTATTTGATGTATATGGGTTGTATGAGGACCTATCAAAGTGGTTTTAATGTTTCAAGACCCACCCAACTCCCCCAGCCTTCAATTCTTCACCAAACTACTACTAGGCCTAATAGCCTCCCTTGTAGCCCTTTAGCGAGAGTAATTTTCCCTTAATTTTATATTTTCCTAAAGGTATAATAATAATAATAAAATTTGGTTACCCTTTATCCCTTTATATAACATACCAAAAGGAAACTAGTGACTCCTTTGGACCATATATGACTGTCCTCACACTATGGCTCCAAAAGACCCCAATTTACAAAGGAACTATATCAAAATCATGTCTCCAATGTCCCAAATCTTGGTAGGTGACCTAAAATTACCCAAAACCTCTAATCCTAAGAGGAATTAGACCCAAAACTCAAGAAACCCTAAAAGCCCCAATTTGGTGACTTCAAACCCTTAAATCTAGGGCCTCACCAATCTCGACCATCCACACTCTTCCTGGACCAATTGGTTGTTGATTCACCATTAATACCACCCTAAAATACTGTTCCAATCATAGAAAGGCTATGTCCTTAAGCCCGATCTCTTGCTGCTATACCTTAGTTCCATCAATTTCACTTGAAACCCTTCTCCAAAACACCCTGTGATCACTTCATTCATGGAATCTTTGCAAGCATAAATATTATAACTTAAGGTACATGGTTAGTATCTTCCTTCCATGGATTCTAGGCCTTTTATTCCATGTAAAAGATCAAGATTTGCAAAACTAGCTACAAAATGGATGGAAACTTAACAAAATTTGATTTTTAACTTTCTGGAAATGACAGTACAGTCATAGAAAATGACTTTCAATGCATTGGATGAATATGTAAATGACTTTAGATTTCTTAATATTCCAACATCAACCAAATACTTAAAGAAATAAGTGTTTAAACCATCCAAAATGCCTAGAACATCAAAGTTGCAGATTTAAACTTATATTTTATTGATATTGTTGCTGTAGTTCGTACACTCCAGCCACCATATGTGAACAATGGAGTCTCAATTACAAATAGGCATCCAAATCTTAACTTCACCAACCTCTTTCAATCGGTTTGAGGGATTAGTTAAGTGTTTTTACAATAGAAACTTCAATTCCCTCCTAAATGGCTATTAGCCGTTACTTTACAAATATTTGAATTTTCAAACTTTAAAAATGTTTTAAACCTTTGCAAATTGGAAATTAAAAACTCCAAAGGTTTTCAAACACCTAGGAGACTTATTTAAAGCCAAACTAAACCCCTAGAATCTCCTAAACACATTGGGACACTAATGGTCCAAATTACATTCATTTAATACTTTCAGTATATAACTTATTTTTAATATGCAAATGTCATTTCATGACATCAAAACATTATAGGAGCCAATATACTATAGTTTATGTGTTTTGAACCACCTAGGATCCGTTTGATCTCCTTGGACCTCTGATTTCCATTAGGTGCACTCCACTCCTTCATATTCTTCATGGTTTGATTCATGGTCTTCATGTTGGTCCTTGGTGCTCCTGTCCTTGGTGCTCCTGTACCAAGTAGTCATACTAAGTCATGTAGACAACTTGTATAACTCGCACATGAGTTACAATGGTTATGCTAATTTTTCATAAATTTGACTACAAATTTCTAATTGCTAAAACCTACATTACCAAGCTTATATTTAAGAGTAATGAGATAAAAATAGATGCTTTTGACGGATAAAAAATATATAATATTATTAATGGTAATAATAATGAAAATATAAAGCCTTGGAGTGGGGGAAGCTAGAGAGATCTCATCAATTGAGGACTCGGGTCAAATCTAAAGTTAAATTTTAAGGAAGAAGTTTTCTCATGTCGTTGTTTACTATCAAAAACTTGGTTTAAGTCAAGTTTATCTTTTTTACTGTTATTTTTGTTGTCCCCAACAATTAAAGTGAAACTCACTAGTCATTAGTCTTTTTTTCTATATAGAAATAAGATCATGCTTGCTATGTAAACATAGAGAATGTTTAATAGAGCTACCTCACTTTTGTTAATGGTAATTTGTTCATCATGTGCATGTGTCAAAATAAGAAAAAATTAAAAGCCATTAAATAAACACAACATGCCAACTATATTGTTATAAGAAAGCCAAAAAAAAAAAAAATTATTGCTAACAACATAACCCTATGATACAAAGTCATGATATATCTCAAATATTCAAGTTAGAGGTTCCATAAGTCTCCCTTTATTCATATGGTATCAATATTATTGCCTCAAACATATAAAGAATGTTATGAAGAGATGAAAGTGTTAGAAACATTAGCTATAATTAACAAGGCCATGAAATTGATAAATATTATAAACCATTAAGATCAAATGGCCATATTTGATTTGTCAAAAGTATGTAGGAAAATCAGGAAAAGAATACATATTGATAAAAGATGCATGAAACTCAAAAGAAGACGTATTGAAAAGGATGCAGAAAAGAGATTCTTTAACTCAAATTTATATAGGTTTTCACACCATTTTTTTAATTTCCTTCTTTTAGTTATTCTTATTTGATTTAGGGTGATGTAGGTGCAAACAATATCAAATCCAAAAAAAAAGAAATTTTTTTTTTATAAGATCCTTTTGGAAGTATTTGAAATATTCCACACAACTTAGGTAAAATCTTATCTTCGAAGAATATACAACATTCAAAAATATAATTTAGTTCTCATGCCAACCACTTATTTTCTCTGCATATTTTTTGTAGAGATAAATTATTTTAAGTTTAATATATTTGACTTCTAATGGTTTTTTCCCCTTTTAGATCAGATCTGATACTCTTTATTTTTTTCATTCTAAATAATATATGAAAAATAGAATGCATAAAATAATAAAGTCATTCATAGCTTGGTTGCTAGCCATAAAAAATAGTACATTATGATTAGATTTTCTCATTTTATTTTTAATATTGATTTATTATTTTATTGTAGGATAGTTTTTCATTTATTAGAGAAGTTGTAATAGAAAGTTAGATACCTTTTAATCTTTGAATATTAATCAAGGAAAATTGACTATTTTATTGCCTCAAAAATACTTCATTAAAATATTATCGTTCTTATAAGATTGTTGATTACATAATTTCCTTTTATTGATACATATAGTTATCTAAGCTTACCTAATAAAAACATGTTAAATTATTCACTACCAACCTTTTCCTTTTTTGTGCAATGTTAATTAAGGAATTCAAAATGTATTTATTGATAAGTATTTATTTAAGTCGTTCATGTATTTTTATATGTATATATGACATATACATGCATATATACATAAATAGATTAACATTTTCATATTGTTATGTATCTAGGTATATAACATAATAATGTATTTAGATGGATAGAACACTAACATGCGACTCATATCTCTAAAGGTTACACTTGTTTCTTATTAATTTGACAAGAGATCTCTAATTTCTAAAACCTACATGACCAAGATTATACTTTAAGTGTAATGAAATAACAAAAACATCTTTTGACTGACGGAGTGGGGGAAGTTAGAAAGATCTCATCAACTTAGGTCTTGGGTAAAACCTAAAGTAAAATTTTAATGAAGAAGTTTTATCATGTCGTTGTTGCCCATCAAAAACTTGATTTAACTCAAGTTTAGATTTTTTTACTATTATTTTTATAATCCCCAACAATCAAAGTCAAACTCAATATTCACTAGTCTTTTATTCTATGTAGAAATAAGAGAATGCTTACTGTGTAAACATAGAGAATTTTTTGTAGAGATAACTTAATTTTTTTTATGAGAATTATGTCATCATGTACCTGTGTCAAAATAAGATAAAAATAAAAAACTACCAAATCGACGTGCAACAGACCAACTATACTGTTATAAGAAAGAAAAAGAAAATATTTAATAATTGCTAAGAACATAACCCTATGATACAAAGTCATGACCTATCTAAAATATTCAAGTGAGAGGCTCCATAAGTCTCCCATTATTTATATGGTATGAATATTATTTCCTCAAACATATAAAGAATATTATGAAGTGAGGAAAGTGGTCCAAAATATTAGCTAAAATTAACAAGGCCATGAAATTGATAAATGCTATAAACCGTTAAGATCAAATGGACATATTTGATTTGTCAAAAGATGTATAATTAGATGAATTTTTTATTTTTGTTGAGGGAAAAATATACATGGTACATATAGAAGAAATTATTTGAATTAATTATATGCACCCCAACCTATATTTAAAAAAAATATATTATAAATTATCTCTTATAATAGAAAAAATAAAGTACACAAAGGAAGTACTTAGACCATCTTAAAATTATATACAATGTCAAAATTATTAAATGTTTCAAAACCTAAATTGCATGAATCATAACTTACTAAAAAAACGCTTAAAATTGAGGTTAGAATGTCCTTGGCTATGTGATATAAAAATCATTAAATTATATAGGGGTGATCCCACAATAGTGGGTTACACTTTTTCGGAGGAAGAAATTCCTCACGAATCCGCGAGGTGGGAGGATTTAGTCGGGTACTTTTGATAGAAAGTACCTGATTGTTTCGATCGAAACATTAATAGTTTCGATCGAAACTACCTTTTTTGCTTAGTTTCTATCGAAACTAACCTAGTTTCGGTCGAAACTAAGTTAGTTTCGATCGAAACTAACCTAGTAAATATTTTAGTGGGATTTTGACCCATACGCATGTTAAACTAAGAAAGTACTTTCAATAGAAAGTACTTTTGATCGAAAGTACTTTCTATCAAAACCCTCGATTGAAAGTACTTTCTATCGAAAGTACTTTCTATCAAAACCCCCAAAATTGAGGCTATCTGCAAAGGCTAACAAAAATCTACAGTTTTCATGGCTTCGGGGCTCAAGCGCGGGGCTCAAATGGAAGAATAGGGACACCTCCTTTTG
>MU223823.1:2585319-2611274 GCA_018584345.1 Thuja plicata | reverse complement strand
TGCTGCTATTTTTATGCTAGATCATAAGCTATTTCATTTAAAATACTAATTGTTAGTTTCATTTCATCTTTCATAGCTTAGAAGCATGCTTGTTTCACCATTTTAGCTCATTTTAACTCAAATCCTTTGTATTTAGGTTGTATTGGTCACTGTTTCATCAATATATTCTGAGGGCTGATATATTGATCTTCATACTCTTCCTAGATTAGAAGGCAATAGGTCGCCTTTAGAGGGTTTATGTGTTTTTCATACTTTTACTAACCCTATATTGCTAAAACAATGATCTATTGAAGTGTTTGTGTCCATCTAACAGGTACCCATTATCACACGCACAATATGTAGATGACACTATCATTTTGAGTAATGATCTTAAGTTGTTAGACTTGTTTAAAGCTCAATTAGCTGCAGAATTTGAAATGACCAGCTATGGTGATATTCATTATTGCTTGGGCATTCAAATATTAAGAGATAGGGAAAAGAAGTTAAACCATCTTAATCAAGAGAAGTACATTAGGAACATTCTCAAGAAATTTGAGATGGAAGATTGCAAACCAATAAGCACTCCAATAGAAGTGGGTAAAAAACTTTCACAGGAAATGTGTCCCAAAACACAAGAGGAAGAAAATTATATGAGTACAGTTCCATATCAAAATGCTATCAGGAGTCTAATGTATGTAATGGTTTCTAGCAGGCCTAACATTGCACATGCTTTAAGCATGGTGAGCCAATTTTCTAGCTATCATGGACCACAACATTGGGCAGCAGTTAAAAGAATTTTTAGATATCTTCAAGGAATAACTAATCATGGGATTACATTCAGTTGGAGTTTAGAAAAATCTCTGCAACTTAGAAGTTATTGGGATGCAGATTGGGTAGGAGACATTGATAGCAAGAGATCAACTTCAGGTTTCTGTTTTATCCTTAGTGGAGGCATAGTTTCATGGACAAGTAAGAAACAACCAACTATTTCTCTCTCTAGCACAGAAGCGAAATATATAGCAGCATGTCAAGCTGCAAAAGAATTGATTTGGTTGAGAAGATTGTTGTAGAACATTGGGATTACTCAGACCCTACCAATGGTGTTGAGGTGTAAGTTGTATATACATTACAAAGCATTCAAACTATCAGGGAAGGGTAAAACATATAGGCATACAATACTATTTCATCCGTGAAAAAATCGAGGAGAACAATATTCAAATGAAATACTGCACAATTGAAATGATGGTGGCGAATGCATTAACAAAGACATTACCGAGAATCAAATTTGAATTTTGCAAAGAAGGATTCAATATATTACAGCCTGATTGATAAATATTTGGCTAAGTGGGAGTATCAGATATTTAGCCAAATATTTGGGGATTTTCTGTTAGAATTTAGGGTTTTTCTATTTAATAAATGACAACACATCAGAAGTTGTATACATATTGTTAAGATTAGCTTAGATGTAGCTTTGTTAATTTTTTGTTTTTTAAAAGGACTCTATTTCTTGTTCTCCTATATGTAACGATGGTTTGTGTTATGGTTTAGTAAGAAAGTATTCAAGATTTTGTTTCTCTTTGAGCTTCAGATATTTTACAGGCCGAAGAAGAAACCACAACAGTGGGAACAAAACCCAATTTCAACATCACGGTGGGGACATATATCTTCCCAAGCTCATGAAGATCACGATGAGGAAGCTTTCTCAGCTGGTTCAGATTTCCTATAATGGGCCATGCAAACGGTCCAGGGGGAAATCTCAATCCTAATGTACTTTTCATTTGTACGCTAAATCTATACAAAACCTAGACAAAAAAAAATGAGTGCACATATTGTAGCTGTTGCAGGAGCGTACGGTCCATCTTTTACTATATTTCTTGCATTGAAAGACACAGTAAACTCATAAAATGAAGCCATATTGACCAAAGATGAAAGAGACTCAAAGAAAGAAGGTATATTTAACAAAGATGGAAGAAACATGTTGGCGTCATTTTATTTGTTTGATTGCAGATACATACGACATTTTCAGTAAAATGTCTTCCTCCAATCTTTTGTATTAAATTGAATCTACGAAAGAGAACATTTGTGCGCTATATTTGGCTAAATGCTGACAATTTTGTGTTATGTGAGTGATTGTAAGTCTCATTAATGTTGCCCCTGTATATGCCATTTTGGGTGCTCACACTTGAGTTTACAGCTTGCGTCGATGTAATGGTTGTATGTATGATCTGATAAGCTATCGTACAATCTTATGCATAATAACTATTATAACATACCTCAGAGATTTAGCATTAATGCGTAGATATCATTTTTCCATTTACTACCATCTTATGTGCGTAGGTGATTGTTAGCTGCCTTTATTACTGCACAACTGCCTCCTCATCCTGCTAGCCACCAAGTAGATTTAGTTAGCCGTCTTCATAGTCTATATAAAGATTGTGCTGCAAAACAATTATTGTTTCACATTCGTTTATGCACATAGAAGTAGAAAGGCTTGAAGTTTCAGAAATAGAAAGGCTTGAAGTTCCAGATCTCTGTACACACCAGTTTGAAGGATTTGCATTACACATTCCACATGTGGCAAGTGAGTTCTTAGTCAAGAATGAATACTCTGTAATGTTTTAGGCCTGCTTTGTTATGAATAGGAAATATAAAGTATTTCAATCACTTAAATATAAATTAAGATTATATTTGTGGAAAGTAATTTGCTACCTTCGAATCTCCTGCGTTTACAGTTGATTGATTCCATTTACTATGTTTTTTAAGGTCTAGAGTAGTTACCAATAGTTGCAGAGCTATAAAAAAAAAAACCTACTTTGTAGTATATCTAGACTTCTACACAAATGACAAAATAGTGTAGAGAAAAATGACTATGAACCAGGGAGCAGTAGAGAAGTTTCCACGAGTTGCAGCCCCATAAGTACCCATGCCCATCTGCAAAGTATTCATAGAACTAATGATAACAATCTGATCCATGTCATCGCCCACCAACATAAGATCCCCTTCAATTAGGTTTCTATGAGATTGTTATCTCCCAAGTTCACAATGAAATAAATTTCAAAGATAAATTAGTATAGGCTGTAGAAATTAAAACTAAAATATAAGCTTTAGTACCTGTGTCACTCAAAAGTAGGTATTTGTTGTATTTTCCATTTATCAGACATCGAACAATGCCCTAAAATGCCTTGTAGTCTCAATTTTAAGGGTTGATATGGACGTAATAACTGATAGGCATATCGTCATCGCCTTTGCATGAAGATTTGAGATAAGGGAAAGGTGTCCTATCTTGCGGAATAAGTAGCAGGTATAACTAAAAACATTAGACATGTCAAATCAGTTGTGATTGCATAAGCCAAGAATATTATGCCCACAATGCAGCTTCCACTTCCCATTGCAGTAGTCACTTATTAAAAAAAATAGCACTATGTGGTGGAATCTCGAGTCACAATGTGGGGATTTCTAGAAAACTCAGTGAAGAAAAAGTTAATGATGAAGGATGGAGAATTAGGGCTATTGAGAATGGGGGACCAAGGGCCACTAAACTATAGGCATACATAATTTTTAAGAGAAAAAATCCACAAGTAATGATAAAGGTAATGAGACTATCTGTATGTTTCTATAAAATCATTATTTGTAGCCTTAAATTGCTCATTAAGCTTCCTAAGTCTACTACAGTTTATAATAATTAGTTAATACAAAGATACTAATATTTAATAGATAATAGATAAGTAATTTTTCATGTTCAATCTCTTTAGCGTGTAAATAGGACACTTGTAAAAAATACAAAAAGTGAATTCATGTCCTGTAAAAAAATATTGGACGTGATCGCTAGCATGCACTATTAAGTCTACGAACAAGATTGATTCTCATATGAAATGGAAAATCCTACTTGAAAGTGTTTAAAACTAAAAATATAGTATTTTAGTGGTCATGCTATTTAGCTTGTTATGTTTTGCCAGCAGGATTCTTTACTCGTGGCTATCCAGCCGAGTAAACTCATTATATTCAATGAAAAAAAATGTTTAGAAGTTTCCAGTTAGAAGTTTCTAGCTTCTTTCTTTTCCATAGCAGTAAGAATGTTATGCATTTATATAAGAAGAAAGTAAGGATTATGTATCTGGAAAATATGATTTGGTAGTTCTTCAACTGGTTTTCAGGGTCAAGTGAAATTTAATAAAGAAATAAAAAATAATAATATTTTATCCCATTATGTTTTCATGATTGTAAGTTATCCCTGCTTCTTCATTCTCTCTAGCCCTTGATGTTTATTATTATTAGTATTTCTGTGATCAGTTTAATTTGAAGATTTATTTAGTTACTAATAATTTTTTTAGATTAATTATTACATAATATTGTTTGTATTTTGTTAGAAATATTATTTTAGAAAAATTTTAGTCTTCTTCTTTCATTGATTTTTTTTCATTTCATGCATGTGTCTATTACATAAAGTCCTAGCATTTTTAATATGAAAAAGGCTAACTTTTCTCTCTGCTTACCTGCACTTATGACTAACTTTAGAAAATTTAATGAACAGCCAAATAAAATATGTTAAAAGTTGATTTAATTATATATTCAGAATCTTTTCCAGGTATAGAAGGTCAATAGAGTAGAAAAATATTAAGAAAGAGGATACACATGTAGCAAGTGTCAAAATAGGTATAGTTAAAATAGCGGTAAATTTTTTTACATATTTTCTATTATATTGATTTTTTTTGTCAGAAACAAATAAAATTACTTCTACAACTATAGTGGTCATCAACACTTAAGTTTAAATAAAAAATGAATAAAAAATTTCCACAAAATGATTTCAACAAAATTTGGTAAAAACTATCCCTAAGACTAACCACCATGAATTTCATCTTCTTCCTGCATTCCTTTTACAACCCATTTTTATAAATTAATAATTATAAATCTCATCATTATAATGCAGTCAAAAGAACAGTTGAGAGGAAGTGAAGAGTAGTGCAGATTAGACTTCACAACCAAACAATCTCCTCTTTTGTCCGTCCAATTCATGCTTCAAATAGTGATGTAGAGAGGTGTGATATCCTAGTGGCCCATACCTTGATCAATCAGTTAGCACTCTGAGATGCAACTTCCCACTTCGTAGACTGTCTCTAAGAAACTCTTTCAACACACAATCTTCAATAAATCTCGAATAACCGTTACTAACCATTGAATCTCCATATGCGCTCTTAACCACATCAACACTATACTATATGCAATGTGTCCTGAACTACACCTAACCTAGTCTGCAATTATTTGTCTATACTAACTCAATCTCCTTGTAGCCCTGTCCAACCACTAATTCGCCCTTAACCCAAAACTTTCCCAAAACATTATGGAAACTAATGACAGTTTTATATACCCTTTACCATGATACAAAACATATCCCAGACTCATGGTATGTTTTGGACCAATACCAATATCCACTACCTTTGCAACAAGCAAATAGGCCTAATTTGCACCCATTTACAAAGCAACCTATACAAGGACTTGCTTCCTTGATCCCAAACAATGAAATACTCTTAGGCCATGGCTGAAATCAATGGATTATCAAGTTTTTTGGGTCACCAACACTTTCCTATACTTGTAGGTATGAAACCCTCACTTCTAGGGTCTCTAGGCTAGGACTTTCTTTTTAGAATGACTGAGAACGGGGGGGGTAAATCAGTGGCCTCTAAATATTCTAATAAATTAACCCAAAAACTTAGTACCACAATATTAAGCCACTACTTATCTTTAGTCCTACAAGATGTATGCCTTCAAATAATATTAACAAATAACTCCTACTCAGAGTTCACTATTAAACCTTATTCTTACTATTTACCGATTAGTAGTCTTTCATTTACCAAAATACAATGAATTTCTTAGTTTATAGCGATCACGCAAGATTTAGTTATGTGTAATGAAAAACACTAAAGTAATGACTCATAAACACATTTGACATAGATTTTTAATGTAGAAACCCTGTTAAGTGAAAATTCACTTGGGACCGGTAACGCAAAATTTTCACTCTTCTGAAGTGAGCTCGGTGAAGAGCCAACACTGTTAAAGGTTACAAACACACTGTTAGGGGATTAAAATAGAATAGTTTTACACTTGATATCGGGCATCTCTATGCTACCTTCTATGACCAAACCCTAGTTTGTCGAATGATATCTGGCATCTCATGCTATCTTCATGCTCAAACTTTTTGATACTCCTTCAGATGTATCTCAATATAGAAAGGATCTTTAAATCCTGCTTGGTTAAGAGACTTTCTGAATCAATGGTTAAACTAAAATAGTAAATGATCTGTTCACATATACAACTTCGACTTGCAGATTTTCAGGTCTATTGTAAGCTCATTATACCTTTCTGATAAATGTATCTTTTTAATACCTTTGCTCCACTTTTTTTTGATTGGTGATATTATGATTCTATATTTCTCGATGTCCGCAAAAATATTTAGCTCTTTCCTTAGCTTGATTGATTAGGACTGTATGAAGTTGTTCTTCATCAGTTTCTCTTCAGCGTCTTATTTTTCTATTCGCTCCCCTAATTCATAATGAATTAGATTGTCTCTTTATAGACATGATATCACCGTTTCTCACTTCTTGATTTTCTTGTTCTTGGCCTGATCTGCAATCTTAGCCAATCTTTCTTTAAATCTTTACTTAAGTTTTATCCCTTAGATTTCTCCTTGAAAAATAGATAAAATAGCTTTGAATCTTTTACTTATGTCTGGCTTTAACTTGTTGATGAAAACAATGTTAACAACCAGTTAAGTCTATCTTTAGCTCTTGCCAGCTAAGTATTTTTTCATTTCTGAACTTAAGTTAATTTTGATGTTTACTCTTTGATAGCTTGGGTCAACACTACAGTTATCCACAGGCATCTCTGTCGTTGTTGTCTGTCCGTCGGGGTTGTTTGTCTATCGGGCATCACTGTGAAGTTCTTCTCATCGGTTATGCTTATAATTCTGCTCGTTGGTAATGCTTGTCAGTTTCTTGCTTGGGCATCACTGTGAATTTTCTCTGTCTTTCGGGTTCTACTAGTGGTCGATGTTTGTAGTTACTTAGTGAATTCTGATCTTTTATGCATTACTGAAAGCATAATATTTATCTCTCTGATTCTCTAAAGTCTTTGACACTTTAAATAAAACTGATCATATTATATCAAGTTGAAATCAATGACAATACAAACCATTAACTGATTTAATGTCTTGTATCATACTTGTGCATTTCGGTGATCAAATTAGAATCTTCAAACATTAAATTAGTTACATGTCATCAATCTCTCCCTTTTGCATTGACGGTAACGCACTACATTATTACACAATATTATTACTAATACAATATGTAATATAACAGTTGAAGTTCATCAATCTCTCCCATTATAACTAATACAAATGTCTAGATCTTGGTAATCTCAAATAGCTTAGATTTGTTTCTTACAGAGTGTATGTCTTCAATCTTCAATCCCTTTAATGGATAGATGTATCAGCTTCTAATTTTGTTTATGATATGTGCTCTGCCTTAACTGTTCCTCTCCTTGATCATCTCTTTTTCCTTTGACAACAATCTCTCCCTTAGTATGTGTCCTCTTCCTTCTGTTACTCCTCTCCCTTAGATGGATATTTTATATGTAATCAATCTCTCCCTTTGGATATTGATTAACTCTTCCTTTGAGTTCTTAGGAACTTCTCTCCATGGATAATGATATAATCTCTTTCTGATATTGAGATAATCTCTCCCTTATGATTCATGATAATGAGATAATATCTCCCTTTGACAACAATGCCAAACAATTCTTCCATATCATCTTCCATCCCTTTTTATAATATATTCCTTCAATTTAATTATCCATCAGCAATACAGTGACTCTAGTGTTTGGTGCATATTTGTACTTTGCTATGTATAGATGTATTTTTGTTGTCCATCTCTTTTCTTGCATCGACATGAATGGTATTTTGATTTTTGTATAGGCTGGTGCAGCCTCTTAGTCACCTTACTGACCAATAGACATGGGTTGGACCCCTAGTCTTTGTCTGAGATACTCAAATGTATCTTTCAATAATGGCTTGGTAAATATGCCATCTAATTGTTCCTTTGATTGAACATATTCTAGTATCACTTCATTTTCTTGCACTTGTTCTCTTAAATAGTGATACTTGATTGCTATATGCTTGGTCTTAGCATGCATGACTAGATTCTTTGATATGTTTATTGCACTAGTATTATCATAATAGATAATCACTGGTTCAAGAATCTTCATATTCATACCTTCCAGCAACTATTTGATCCATGCAATATTTGAGCAATTTACAGTAGCAGCCACATATTCTACTTCTACAGTAGACTAAGAGATGCATCCTTGCTTCTTGCTGATCCATGTGACAAGTCTATCACCCATGAAGAATGCTCCTCCAATTGTGCTATTTCAATCATCAATGTTTCCAGCCTAATCAACATTTGTATAGACTTGTAGCTCCATTTGTATAGACTTGTAGCTCAAATTTTCCTTCTCTTTTATACCATAATCCATAGTCCTCGGTGTTCTTCAGATATCTCAGAATTCTCTTGACAACAATCATATGTGATTCTTTGGGATTAGTAGAGAATCTTGCAACTATTCAGACTGTATGTGCTATATCTGGTCTAGTATGAAGAACATACATTAGTTTTCCAATCATTGATCTATACAAGGTCTAATTTACCTCATTTGATTTGTCTTCTTTTGTTCCAACTAGTTTGGAATCTTCCATCTTGAATATCTTCAGCACTTCCTTGATGTATTTGGACTGAGTGATATAGATGCCTGCATTTTTTTATAGAATATATAGACCAAGAAAGAATTTGATCTCCTGAGACATAGACATTTCAAACTCTTTTCTCATTTCATTAGAAAAGGATTTACATAACATTTCATTTCCCCCAAAAATGATATCATCAACAAATATTTCAGCAATCAGAATATTACCATCGGTATCTTCTTTTAAGTACATATTGCTATTTTCACTTATTCTTACAAATTCAATGCTTATGAGATAGGAGTGAAGTCTTTCATACTAGGCTCTAGGTGCTTGTTTCAATCCATACAAGGCTTTATGTAGCCTACATACCTTGTTTCTCTTGTTTAAAAAAACAAAACCTTCTAGTGCTTCAATGTATACTTGTTCTTCTAGTATTCCATTTAGGAATGCAGATTTGACATCCATCTGGTATACCTTGGATCCTTTGAATGCAACATAAGAAAGTAAAATTCTTACTCCTTCTAGTATAGCAATGGGTGCAAAGGTTTCTCCATAATCAATACCTTCTTCTTGTGCATATCCCTTGCATACTAACCTTGCTTTGTTTATTGTGACTTATCCATTCTCATTCAACTTGTTTCAAAATATTTATTTGGTACCGATTATATTCTTGTCATTAGGTCTCAGTACTAGTGTCCATGTACTATTCTTCTCAATATGTTCTATCTCTTCATTCATAGCACTGACCCATTCTTCATTCTCAATCGCAGTATTAACATATTTAGCCTCAAAATCACAAAGTAAACATCTAGTGTTTAGTGACTTACTTCTTCTTCTCATTCTAGCCTTCATGTCTCCTATGATCTAATTCTATGGATAATTTCTTCTAACATACTTGGAAAGTTTTGGTTCAGCTCTTTGTCCATTATTTTGATCATCATCTCGACCTTCATTCTCATCTCCATCGCTCGGTACATCACCTTGAGGATTTTCCTCATTTTTTTTAATTACAGCCTAATGCTCAGGTGCAATGTTCTATTGCTCAGGAGTGATACATTCTTTCTCGGTAGAGTGTCAGGTTCTTTAGTGTACACAAACCTATTGTAGTCTTTTGGTTTTTTTCTACTTTCCTTATCATTATTCTCTGCAAATTCATCTATTCTTACATTTGCACTTTCAATGATCTTGTTAGATTACTTGTTAAGACATTTATAAGCCGTTCTTTTGGTGGGATACCATAGAAAGATACCTTCATCACTTTTGGAGTCAACCTTTCCATTTCTATCATCTTTCAAAATATAACATTGACTACCAAAGATTCTGAAGTAACTTACATTGGGTGTGTAACCATACCAAAGCTCATAGGGTGTGTTCTTTGTGTCCTTCAATTGTAATATATTCAATGTGTAGACAATAGTATGGATAGCTTCCCTCCATAAAGTTTGAGTGATTATTTTCTCAAACATTAGTGTTCTTGCACAATGAACAATTGATTTTTTTCTCCTTTCAACAACTCCATTTTTCTATGGTGTTCTCGATGCAGAAACCTATTTTGATTCCATGTTCATTGCAATAGTTACTGAATTCATTTGAAATAAATTCCCGTCCTCTATCTAATCTAAGGAATCTCAATTCCTTACCACTTTGTTTTTCTACCATAGCCTTATACCATTTAAACATCTTGAATGCTTCTGATTTATCTTTTAAGAATATAACTATCATCATTCTAGAATAATCATCTACAAAGAGAATGAATTACCTATCTCCATAGTAACTCTTTGTCCTCATGGGTCCACATAGATCAATATGGACTAATTCTATAATTGCATTAGATGTATGAGCTTTACTCTTGAAACTAGACTTTTTCATCTTACCTTTTTGACAATTCTTGCACATGATATGTTCGTGCTTTGACATGCTCGGTAAGCCTCTTACATTCCTTTTATTGCTTATCTTTATCATGTTGTCAAAATTCACATGATACAATCTCTTATGCCATAACCATATGTCTTCATTTTTATTCATTAAACAAGTAGTGTTTACATCATCAAGATAGAATAGGTTACCTTTGGTTTGTTCACCAGTTTTGATCAACCTTCCTGATTCATTGAAGATCTTTGCCTTCTTATTCTCAAATGCTACTCAGTGACCTATGTTATTTAGCTGTAAAACACTCAATAGATTATAATCAAGTCCTTTTACCCAGAAAGCATTTTCACATTTGATCAGGTTATTCAATATTATGGTTCCTTTACCTTCAACTGGACAAGGTGTGTCATTTCCCATTCTTACTGATCCACCATTATAGTATTCAAAATTTTCAAAATTTTGTTTATCACCAGTCATGTGGTGTGTGCAACCACTATCTATAATAAATACATCATTCTTACTAACCTTAAATATGAGTGCAGTCTCTACACACCTTTCTTCTTCTTTGTCTGAATCATCCTACATGGCTACAAATACCATCTAATATAACACAAACCTTTCTCTTTACCCTATAATCTACTAGGGTCTTCAATAAGCCTATTCTCTAGCCTAGTAGGGTTCTTCACTGAACCTTACTACTAAGGTCCATCTTCTCAAGAACCTTATCTGATTCAGTTTGTGTCCACCAATCAATAAATACAACCACACATCTCCTAGCTATACTTCTCTTCTTGCACCATCTTCACTATTTGACCCATAGGCTTCAAAATCACTTCAATGTGGAGAGTTAGGCTTCAAGCTAGGTCAATTGGATCCAATCCAATTCTTACCCACACTTCTTACAATGAGACTTTAATTGAGTTCCAATTCATACTCCAAACACACCCAAAATAGGGTAACAAGCATTAGGCCTAATTAGGCACTTTTCTGCATATAACTTCAAACAATCCTTAATAATTTCCAAAACAAACTCTAGTTCCAGACACCCTTTATGGAACCCTACAATATTTCACTAGTTTCCACTCCCCAAACTGTCCGTACACCAAAGATCTATAATCATGCCTAAAAATTAGGATTTCAAAACAATAGGACTGTCTGCACAAAGATTTGGTTTCTTGGAACTTAGTAAAATTCTCCCAAACATATCCTTCCATTTGGGGCTCCTTCACACACCACTCTACCAAGATCCACAAACTCAAGTTGAAGCATTCAATACATTCAACCCACTGTAACACACTTGCAATGCTCTGTAGACCCTAGCCATGCATCATAGGCTCACCTAGGGAATCATTGTAAAAATAGAATATAGACTTCCCAAGGCCCCTCCTTCTATACACACATAGTACATGGAGTCACCTCACCCATTTTAAGATCCCATACAAATTATATGGTGGAATAATGAGCTATGACCCCATTTGTATAGCCTCCCTGGTTTAGACCAGCGATAGGGCTTAAAACAAAATAATTTTAAAAACTAACACAAAACTATACAAAATGATAGTCTACCACCACATAGAATTAAAAAATGAACTACTCAACCTTCTTCAACCATTACAGAAATCAATCTAATCCCTTTGAGTACTACAATCAAAGAAAAGCTTCAAAATACACAGATAACTTGTCACTCTTCAATTACTCTATTTCAAAATGTCATCCAACCTTGTTCATAGGTCGAGGGAGGCCTCATATATTTGACCCAATCCCTATCTCAATGGTTTCAAATAGTTAAGGAGCCAATTTTCCCAAAAATACAATCTTGCAACAATTGTTGTCAATGTTGTCAATGACAACATTGACAACTTTTACAGCTTTTGGGATTTTGGCATAAAACATGGTCAACCAACTCAATAACTTAATAAATAGAATATCTAGGGTAATTCCACCTCAAATAGGTCTCCTAAACACTTCCTTTCCTAATTTGAACCCTAAATACATAATTTGCAATTTTGCCACTACATAGGTAATATGGGTACACATGACAACTTTGGATATTGCTTGCAAGGAAAACATGAAAGACCTAATAAGACCTCCAAATAAACCTTGACACCTCCTAGGACCCACCTAGTCCTATTATTCCACTAGTGGTTTTTCTAGAACCACTACAAGCCAAAAACAACTTAGAAGCCCTAGGTTACATTTGAGCCTTACCTAGGTGCTCATGCACCATACTCCCCCACAAAGGAAAGTTATGTCACTCCTGTGGAAAATATTTCTTGAGAGATTCCAAAATTCTTGAATTCTACTTTTGCAATCCATGAAGCTTCTGATTCAGGCCTATTCTTCCATTTGATGAGATATTCCATGTACACCTTGTGCCTTGTAGACTTCTTAACCCTTGAATCCAGAACTATGTCAACTTCTAACTGTGGCTTGGGAGGTTATACAATTTCCTCAACATCACTACTAACCCCTTAACTGCTTTGACCCATCTCATCTAACTGCCATTTGAATTTGATCAAGTCTTGGACATAAAAAATATGAGATATGCTCAAATCTGAAGGTAAGTATATTTTGTATGCATTAGCCCCATATTTGACTATGATCTTGCAAGGTCCCACCCTCTTCATCGAAATTTTAGTAGGCACACCTTTTTGTAGCATGGATTTTTTCAAATGAACCATCACATACTCCACTACCTCAAATTGAATGTCTCTCCTCTTTTCATCAACTTTGCCCTTCAACTTTTTTGTACTATCTTGTATGTTCTTCTTGACTTATTCTTGGATCTCCTTCATGGTTTGACTGAATTCCTCAGCATGACCACTCTTGAAATCCATGATTCCAAGATCCCTAAGCTCATACACACCTCTTGGGTGCATCCCATAAACTATCTCAAATGGGCTTCTCCCTATGGTTCTTTTCTTGCTATCATTATAAGCATGCTTTTCTTGATGAATGACCACATTCCATGTCTTACCATACTCCTTAGTTAGGCTCCTCAATAGGTTACCCAACACTCTCTTGAACACCTCAGTTTGGCCATCTTTCTTAGGATGGTAGGCTGAACCAAAAGAAAGATTACTACCCAATCTAGTCCACAATGTTCTCCAGAAATGGCTCATAAATTTCACATCCCTATCTGATACAATACTTAGGGGAAAACCATGGATTCTCACAATCTCCTTAAAGAAAAAATAAGCTATGTGGCTAGCATCATGAGTAGTCTTGCAGGGAATGAAATGTCCCATTTTGCTAAATCTATCAGCCACTACATAAATGTTGTCATATCCTTTCTTTGTTTTGGGTAGACCTACTATGAAGTCCATTCTCACACACTCCCATGACCTCTTAGGGATTGGTAAAGGTTGGTACAAACCTACATTGCTGATTCCCCTTTTCACTTTCATGCATATGACACACTACTCAACATACCTAGTAAAATCTCTTACCAACTTTGGCCAATAGTAGAACCTTTGCACAAGCTCCAAATTTTTTTTCATACCAAAGTGACCACTCAAACACCCATTGTGTTTCTCTTATATGAGGTTCTCTCTCATGGAATCTCTTGGCACACGCAACTGATTGCCCTTAAATAACAATCCATTTGGAAAAGTAAAATCAGAAAACTTGCTATGGAAATGATTCTGAAAATCAACACACACCTTTTATGCTTCACGAAAGTCTTCATCTTCCTTGTAGAGATCTCTAAAACTATCAATTCCAATGCTATTAAATTGAACCTCTTGGACTGTCAACAATCTCCTTCTTAGTGCATCTGCAACCTTGTTCAATTGCCCTTTTTATGCTTAATTATAAATGTGAATGCTTGCAAATATTCCATCCATTTCAGATGTCTATTACTTAGTTTCTCCTAAGTATTGATATAGCTAAGGGCTTGGTTGTGAGCAAATATGAAAAATCTTTGGGCAATAGATAGTGCCTCCACTTTCTAAGTGACTAAACTAAGGCATACAGTTCTAAGTCATAAGAAGAGTATTTCTTCTTAGCTTCATTTAATTTATCACTAGAGAAGGATACTGTCCTACCTTCTTAACTCAATACAAGCCTTACTTTCATCCCACTTGCATCACACATAATAGTAAACAATTTCTCAAAACTTGGCAATTGTAGGATAGGTTGAGTGGCTACTTATTTCTTCAACCTCTCAAAGGCTTTCCCTGCTTCTAAGGTCCACCTAAACTTAGGTTTGAACCCACCCTTAATGGTTTCTAATAAAGGTTCACAAATACCACTAAAGTTCCTGATAAATTTCCTATAAAATTGGTATAACCCATGGAAACTTCTTACCTCAGTTGCTGTGGTAGGTGATGACCAGTTGAGGATAGCTGCAACTTTGTCTTGATCCATCTTCAAGGACCCTTTGGAGACTACAAAGACCAAGTATACTATTTATTTCTTGAAGAAATTACATTTCTCAAGATTGATAGCCAACTTCTCTTCATGTAATCTCTGCAACACAACCTCTACATGCTTGATATGCTCCTCTTTCATCTTACTAAATATCAGTATATCATCAAGTTATACAACTACAAACTTCCCTGTGAAGTCTTTGAGCACTTCATTTATGAGCCTCATGAATGTGCTCAGAGCATTTGTGAGGCCAATTGGCATCACAAGCCATTCATATAACTCATCTATGGTCTTGAATGTCATTTTCCATTCATCCCCTTCTTTCACCCTGATTTGGTGATAACCACTTTTCAAATCCAACTTGGTAAAGTACATTTCCCCTCCAAGGCAATCCATGAGATGCTCAATCCTAGGTATGGGTAACCTATACCTTATTGTAATTTTGTTTATAGCCCTTGAATATGTGAAAAAGTCTCCATTTTCCTCCCTTCTTGGATTCCATCATAACCAGGACTGCACATGGGCTTATACTCTTCTTGATCAAGCCTTGATCCAAGATTTCTTTTAATTGCCTTGCCACTTCCAAATTATAATTAGGGTTTAGCTTATAAGCTTCCTTATTAGGAAAAGATGCACCAGGGATAAATTCTATCTGATAAATTATTTCTCTCCTAGGAGGTAAGGTTTCAGGAGTTCCATCACTCACTATATCCTTATACTTCTCAAGTAGTTCTTGTATCTTTGTTGGTAAGGGCTCCTTGACTGGCTTCTCTTCTTTCTTAGGTCTTAGCAAAAAAGCATACCCTTCATTATCATCATCCTTGAGATCCCTCACAAACTCCTTTCCACTACACAACATGATGTTAGGAGTCTTGGACTGTCACTCCTCTTCTAGCAAAGACTAAATCTTGAAAGTTTTGCCTCCTTTCTTGAATCTGATAGAATTATCCTTCCCATCATATACTGCCCCATTGTCAAATCGCCAAGGTCTTCCTAAAATCAATTGACAAGCATCCATTGGTAGGATGTCACACAAGAGTTTGTCCTTATACCCTTCTATAGAGAATTCAACCCATGTTTTCTCATTCACCAATACACTTTGGCCTTTGTTGATCCATGTCACCTTATAGGGATTTACATGGGGTACTTTGGTCAACTTGAGTTTGTTGACTAGTTCCTCTGAGATGATATTGTCAGTGAAACTAGATTCCACTATCACCTTACAAACCTTTCCAAGGATCTTGCATATTATCCTAAACAAATCCCTCTTATGCTTAGGTTCATCCTTGACTGGTTGTGTTATCAACACCCTCCTAAACATTAGGTTTTCACCCATCTCTAAATCTAGATGGTCAATCTAAGGTGCTTTGACACTTGAAGTGTCCTCATGAGCATGGGCCACTCTCTTATCATGCTTTGAAGCAGTAGGCTTATCAGGGCATCTATATGCTAGATGGCCTAATTGACCACAATTGTAACACTTCATACTTGCAAAGTATGGGTTACTTCTACCTCATCTTCCTCTGCTAGGACCTCCTTGATTACCCCTACCTCTTTTATAGCCCCCTCTTGGAGTGCTTTCAATATTATTCTCTGTCAGTTTGTTCTCACCTTGTGTCCTTTTCTCATTGCCTCTTACTTGATAGCCTCCTCTTTGACCTTGTTGGTCTCTTCCTCTACCTCTATTCTTGAAGTTAGAGTAACCTTTCTTTCTATTCTTTTTCTCCACCCTTAGGGATAGTTGATGACACCTCTGAACTATGGTTGGTGTCCACAAATTGATCTCTTCTTGGATGTTCCATTTCAATCCACCCAAGTACCTAGCAACCTTGATTGATTCCTCTTCTTGTTTCTTAAACCTAAGACACAATCTTTGGAATTCCTTTGTATAAGAGGCCACATCCAAGTCTTTTTTCTTCAAATTCTATCTTTTTCTATGAAGTTGGATCTCATAGTCCTCTGGCAGATAATTCTCCATTAGCTTAGTCACCATTGCATTCAAATTGGCTATGGTTTTCTTACCCAATCTAACCATCTCATGTTTAAGGTATTTCCACCATGTCAGGGCTGACCCTCTGAGTCTTGATTTGGCCACCTTTAGCTTTTGTGCCTCTATCACCCCTTCACACTGAAAATGGTTCTCTATTCCTTCAACCCAATCCATCACTGCCTCAATGTCCATCTTCCCACTAAACATGGGTATCCCTTGTAATGCTTTTCCACCTAATTCTTTGATGGCCTTCAAGAATGGCTCTTCATTCAATGAAGGGTCTGGTTTAGGGATCATGTCCTCCTCAAAAATATTTTTACCTTTATCACTGCTTTCAACTTCCTTATTCCTAGCTGCTACATTGGCAACTTCTTCTAGCCTTATCCTCATTCCTTCTAAGGCTTCTTCAAGGAGTCTGTTCTTCTCCTTTTTCTCATCCAATTCTTTAGCTAGCTTTGCATTAGTCACCATGCTTGACTCTCCCACTGATTCACCATTAGCTGCAGACATACACTGACTTCCCAAGTCTTTAAATTTTTCTGATACCAATCTAATGTAACACAAACCTTGCTCTTTAACCTATACTCCAATAGGGTCTTCAACAGGCCTCTTCTCTAGCCTAGTAGGGTTCTTTACTAATCCTAACTACTAAGGTCCCTCTTCTCAAGAACCTTCTCTGAATTAGTTTGTGTCCACCAATCAATAAATCAAACTACACATCCCCTAGCTATAGTGCTCTTCTCGCACAATCTTCACTATTTGACCCATAAAGTCCAAGATCACTTCAATGTAGAGAGCTAGGCTTCAAAATAGGTCAACTGGATCTAATCCAATGCTTAACTACACTTCTTACAATGAGCCTCTAATCGATTTCCAATTCATACTCCAAACACACCCAAAATAAGGCTACAAGCATTAGGTCTAATTAAGCACTTTTCTACATATAAATTCAAACAATCCTTAACAAGTACCCAAAAAAACTCTACTTCTAGACACCCTTTATGGAACCCTACAATATTTCACTAGTTTCCACTCCCCAAATTGTCTGTACACCAGAGATCTATAATCATGCCTAAAAATGAGGATATCAAAGCAATAGGACTGTCTACACTAAGAATTGGTTTCTTAGCACTTAGTACACTTCTTCGAAACTTCTCCTTTGATTTGGAGCCCCTTCACACACCAATCTACTTCTCCATAATCTCAAGTTGAAGCATTCAATGCATTCAACCCACTGTAACACACTTGCAATGCTCTGTAGACCCTAGCCATGCATCACAGGCTCACCTAGGGCATCATTGCAAAAATAGAAGACAAGCTTCCCAGGGCCCCTCGTTTTGTACACACATAGTACATGGAGTCAACTCACCCATTCCAAGATCCCGTATGAATTCTATCGTGGAATGATGAGCTATGATGACATTTGCATAGTCTGCCTGGCTCAGACCAGCGACGTAGCTTAAAACAAAATAATTTTACAAACTAACACAAAACTATACAAAATGATAATCTATCACCACATAGAATAAAAAATTTAACTACTCAACCTTCTTCAAGCATTATAGAAATCAATCTAATCCATTTGAGTGCTACAATAAAAAAAAGATTCAAAATACACAAATAACTTGTCACTCTTCAATTACTCTATTTTCAAAATATCATCCAACCTTGTTCATAGGTCAAGCGAGGCCTCATATAGCTGACCCAATCCCTATCTTGATGGTTTTAGATAGCTAAGGAACCAATTTTCTTGAAAATGCAATCTTGCAACAAATGTTGTCAATGTTGTCAATGACAACATTGACAACTTTTACAACTTTTGGGATTTTGGCATAAAACATGGTCAAGAAACTCAATAACTTAAAAAATAGCATATCTAGGCTAATTCCACCTCAAATAGGTCTCCTAAACACTTCCTTTCTTAATTTGACCCCTAAATACATAATTTTCACTTTTACTACTACATAGGCAATATGGGTACAAATGACAACTTTGGACATTGCTTGCAAGGAAAACACTAAAGACCTAATAAGACCTCCAAATAAACAAGACACATCCTAGGAACCACCTAGTCATATTATTCCACTAGTGGTTTTTCTAGAACTTCTACAAGCCAAAAACATCTTAGAAGCCCTAGGTTACATTTGAGCCTTACCTAGGTGCTCCTACACCACCATCTCAATGTTTTCATCAGATTCAGTGTCAGTATAATCAACTTTGTTCTCAGCTAAGTGGCAAGCTTTCTTCCCTTTTTCCTTGTAGTCTTGGGTATCTCTTCTTTCAAATTTTTGGTTGCTTCGGTAATCTTTGTAATCACCTCGGTAAAACTTCTTTTCATATGTTCTATCATTACTTTTGACATCTTTTCTTCTGTTAGGACATCTTGTAGCAAAGTGTCCAACCTCTTTACAATTAAATCATACAAGTGGTAATTTACCTTTGTGTCTACCTTTGCCTCTCTGCAATCTTCTTTCCATTAGTGGTTCAATCCCATCAAGTCCTTGATCCTCATTATCACTTTCACTATCATTCCTCATAGTGTGTCTATGACTTGACTTAGTTATTTTCAAAGAATATTTGAATGTAGATTCTATAGATGGTAAGACAGTATTATAAAAGTTATTCATCTCAAATGAAATAAGTCTACCAATAAGACTATTTAGAGTAACAATATTGTTTGCAACTGCTCTCATTTCTTGTATAGGAGATACTCTAATAGCATATATAGGCAGTAAGGTTCTTAGGATTTTACATACCACTATTTCTTCTTCAAGTACACTTCCAACTCCTCAGATAGCATTGAATACCTCTTTGATTTTGCAGTTGTACTGAGTGATATTTTCTCCTTCTTTCATCCTTAGGTAATCAAACCTCCCTCTTAGGCTTCCTTCCTTTTCTCTTAGTACATTAGCATCTCCTCCATGTACTAGCTTCAATTTATCCCACATTTGCTTTGGAGAGGTGCAGGTTTTGATATCTTCAAACTCACCATCAGAGAGTGATGAAGAAAGTTCTACCATCATAGAATTATGCTCATGATTTTCTCTTAATTGCTCAAGGGTGTGAGATCCTATAGGAAACACATATTCAGTATAAAGGTGTTGAGTAACATCATTACCAATACATGATAGGTGGAGTCTTATTCTGCTTTGCCATGATGCAAAGTTGTCTTTATTCAACTTGGGCACATCTCGTTTGTTCATCTTGTAATCTTTTTCTTGACCTGTTAAACTCCCTTTCTAAGCACACAAGATCTGATACCAATTGTTAGAATAACTGAGAGGGGGGGGGGTGAATCAGTGGCCTCTAAACATTCCAATAAATCAACTTTTAGGAATAAGGTGTCTCAACCTTGGATAATTCCTATTCTTATTATTTGGATTGTAAAATGTATTTCTTGCAAATAATGTTGATGTGTCGGCATCTTGAATTGTGTGTAAGGAGATCATGGCTAAAGCGGTTATGATGGATTCCTATGACACATAAGAGCTATTTCAGGAAGATTCAATGACAGGTGAAGACATGTGGCAACTGATAAATTTGAGTACTGATATTTTCTCAGAGAATGGTAAAACCCTAATACGGTTATCTTTGGGAGTAGCCCTAAAAAGTGAAGCGCATGATATAAGCATTTTTTAGGGTTGTGAAGGTAGTGATGCGAGTGTATTGTTGGAACATTTTATGCTTCCGTTATTTGTCTTCAAGGGTTTTGAAATCTTCTGAAAGAACTTGCATTGCAAGTGTATTGTAAGCTGTAATAGTTTTGATCAATACATTGTGCAGGTTTTGGAGTGCTGGGGTTTTTACCGAAAGGTTTCCCTAGGGTATATCATTGTGTCATTCTCTATTTTTCTGTATGCATGGTATGTGGTTGCAATATCTTTGTTAAAGTAGTTAACGAATCTGAAATTGTAAGGGTTTAAAAGAATTTGCACAATACTCTCCTATAGAGATTAGCATAGGAAGCTGTTTTCGCACCTGAGTTTCCTTACATCAACCCAAAAACTTAGTACCACAATATTAAGGCTCTAGTTATCTTCCGTCCTAAAAGATGTATGCCTTTAAATAATATTAACAAATAACTACTGCTCGGATTTCACTGTTAAACATTATTCTTACTGTTTACCGATTAGCAATCTTTCATTTATCGAAATACAATAAATTACTTAGTGTATAGTGATCAATATAGATGTAGTTATGTGTAAAGAGAAACACTAAAGTAATGACTCATAAACACATTTGACACATGGATTTTTAATGTGGAAACCCTGTTAAGGGAAAAACCACTTGGGACCAGTAACCCAAAATTTTTACTCTTCTGAAGTGATCTCGTCAAAGAGCCAACCCTGTTAAAGGTTACAAACACATTGTTAGGTGTGACCTTGTTAGAGGATTTAAATAGAATAGTTTGTCACTTGATATCGGACATCTTTATGCTACCTTCTATGACCAAACCCTGGTTTCTCAAATGGTATCTAGCATCTCATGCTATCTTCATGATCAAAATTTTTGATAATCTTTGGGATGTATCTAAGCATAGAAAGAATCTTTAAATCTTTCTCGGTTAAGGGACTTTTTGAATCAATGGTTAAACTGAAACAGTAAATGATCTGTTCACAAATACAACTTAAACTTGCAGATTTTTAGATCTATTGTAAGCTCATTATACCTTTCTGATCAATGTATCTTTTTAATACCTTTGTTCCACTTCTTTCTTCTTGGTGATGTTGTGCTTCTCTGTTGCTCGATGTCCACATAAATCTTTATCTCTTTCATCAGCTTGATTGATCAGGACTGTATGAAGTTGTTCTTCATCAATTTCTCTTCAGCATCTTCTTTTTCTAGTCACTCTCCTAATTCATAATGAATTAGATTGTCTCTTTATAGAAATGATATCACCATTTCTCACTTCTTAGTTTTCTTGTTCTTGGCATGATCCGCAATCTTATCCAATCTTGGTTTAAAGATTTACTTCAGTTTTACCCTTAGATTTCTCTTTGACAACTCGATAAAACAACTTTAAATATTTTAATTATCTATGGCTTTAACTTGTCGATGAAAATAATTTTAACAACCAGCTAACTTTATCTTTAGCTCTTACCAGCTAAGTATTTTTTCATTTTTGAACTTCATTTAATTTTGGTGTTTACTCTTTGATAGCTTCAGTCAACACTACAGTTCTCGGGCATCTCCGTTGGTGGTGTCTATCTGTCGGGGTTTTCTATCCGTCAGGCATCACTGTGAAGTTATGCTCATCGGTTATGCTTGTAATTCTTCTCATCGGTAATGGTTTTTGGTTTTCTTGCTCGGGCATCACTGTGACTTTGCTCTCGGTTTTCTTTGTCCATCGGGTTCCACTAGCCATCGGTGTTTATAGTTACTTAGTGAATGTTGATCTTTTAGGTATTACTGAAAGTATAATATTTATCTCTCTGATTCTTTGAAGTCTTTGACACTTTGAATATAACTGATCAAATTATATCAAGTTGACATCAATTACAATACAAACCATTAACTGATTTAATGTCTTGCACTATCCTTCTCCATTTTGGTGATGAACTTAACATCTTCAAACATTCAATCAATTACATGTCATCGTTTCTCACTTAGGCTCTTACAAACATCTCCAGATCCTCCCAGTGGATCTAACATATATCCATGGACCCCAACAGCCAAGGTGCAAAATAAAAAACCCCCATCCTTTGGATTATTTGATCACACTAATTTTTGGTGTCAAACTGTGCACCTTCAATCAACAACTCACCAACAATCTCGCGGTCTCTTCTCCATAATGCTTGCACATCCCTACATATAAACACTATACAAGGATATAATACATGTTATTAGACTCCTCCCACCAATTACATTAACCACAGAGGGTGGGAGATTCTATCCAATCATGGAGACTTCAAAATACAGAGTGTTGATTGCAAACAATCCATAGACATAATAATATTTGTTCAAGAAAATGTACTTGTTATTGATTCAAAACAAGTTATAATAATTCTCCTCACACCATACCCCTACATACTACACAAAATCACATGGATCTCTATCAAATATATCCTCAAACTTGACAACCAACAAAATAACCAACTTTTAACTCCCTAAAATTGTCGACAACAGACTAAAACCGATTGTTTACATAATTGCAAGTTTAAAAATTTGTCAAGTCGACAACTACCAATGTAAACTCGACCATAACATAAAATACCTTTTCTTAGACACCTATCTAAGACTTGAACACTCTAATCCAAACCAATATACTCTTCTGAAGGTCATCTAGACCTCATATTGACCCTTAAGGCTTATTTTGCCAATAAGGCACTATTACATCATTTTAGCACATTTAGTGCATTTTACACATTTTAATGGCTCTATTAGCCATATTAAAATCATGAATGAACTTCTAGGTCTTTAACCACTTCAGTTATCCTTGGATCAACAAGTGACCCTAGTGCACCTTTGTGCCCTTGGTGCTCCTGCACCAAATAGCTAAGCTCGAAGATATCTCTTGATTTTCTAGGCTTAATGGTAAGAGAAGCTTTTCAGGATTCTCTTTTGCAACAACCTTCACCAATGTATCATCAAGATTGATTGTGGTATGAATCTTCTACAACTTATCTTTTGCTACAATATAGAGAAAAATAGAACAACTATGAAGTATCCCCATTCTCTCCTACACTATATGTGCTAGTCATTAGCAAGTGAAGAAAAATAGAAATAGAAACTGGAGTAGAAAAAGAGGTTACAACCATTTGTCCCTATGTGAATGAAAAATGTTGAAGCATAAACAAGACACATGAACGAGAAGTTGGAAATCTAAGATATATTACATGTTATGGAGACATAAAAAGAGACATAAAGAAGAAGAGATAGATGTAGATTTAGATTGTGAGATAACTCGATAGAGAGGATAACATATTTTATTTTTAGTAAAAGTCTTCAATATATATTCCTCATTTTCCTTTGTTGTGCTACAATAGTAATCCTTTTTGGTTGGCTTCTCATTCCAATGCTAGTGTTATAGCAGGTCGTTGAAGGGAGACTATTCGAACAATTGGTTCTCCTTGATTACCGTGGTACCATTTAGTTGGAGGATTCTATTTGAATATGCATATATGTTTGTAGCTAATGTGTTAACAATGAATATCATAATCAAGGAGTCTTTTGTTAGTACCTTTCGTAAAGGCAGAGACTAAGGTTTTCATATCAACTTTTTGCTATTTGTTTGCATTGATAATTGTTCCTTTTTAGAAAATTAAACACTATCTCTAATGTTTTGCTGGGCTGTGAAAATTATTCTAAAAATTGTAAAAAACTGAATTTCTGATCATAGTATGCAATTTTTTACAGGGGAAAAATAATTTTCTATTTGTAGAAATTATGTGTAAAGAGGATCAATAGTAGGGAAGGTGAGGTAGAAAATCAATGTTATAAAATGCTGAGTGCACATCTTGCTCGAATGAATTCTACGTGTCTTAGCTAAGCTTCCACATTTTGCATTCATGCTAGGGAAGTTTCATCAATAATAAATTTTCTTTTGTAAAAGATGGAAAGCCAACGACTTTTTCTCTCTAAGCCACTTTCTCAACTATTCTATCGTACACTACGCTGAGCTGCTAATATTTTTGATGGACGGTTGAAAGTTAAAACAAAGCAGTGTCACCGTCTATCATTCTTTCTTTTGTGTCGTCACCAGGTATTGCAAACTCAAATAATCTCCAAAGGCATCTGTTATGCTTCCTTCCAGCTGATTTTCCTCTAGTTGTACCCGAACCAAACTCTTGCGATTCACAGTGTAAAATTAGTTAATGCATACTATTCTCCAATTTTTTTGGTTTTCTTGACTCCGAGTTTAAATTTAGAATACCTTCAACTGTAAATCTTTTAATTTTTAATGGCTGATTAGACTTTATGAGATACTCATGAAAAGTCATTCTGCTAACCCAGTCATTGTTCACATTGGTACAGAACCTGCCCATAATATCTCTGAGTTCGGCGTATTTGGGCATTATTTATTTTAGATTATTTTAAATGTTCCATTTAGACTATAGTACAATTGGATTTGATTTGAATTGAATATATAGTGGTGCGTTTAATAATATTGCAGGTAGTTTAAATGATACAATTAGAGCAAGTAAATCAAATTAAAGATAGATCCAACTTAAGAAAAGATGCCAGTGTATTAAGGTCCAGTAAAGCAGATGAAACAATATTCCCAAATGTTATTAGAGAGCAGACAATCCGACACATATAGATAACTACACAACTTAGCCAATTACTCTACAAGCAAGTCCAAAGTGCAGTTTAGTTTTAAGGTTTTTGGTCACTAGAAAAGTTGTGTTTTTTTAATAATGTAAAGGGGAAGAGCACCAGTTATTCATAGTAAATCTAATTCTCAATTACTAACTTTAAACAAATGATATAAATAATAACAAAAAGTCCATTAATAACTAACATATTTAAATTAAAAATTAAAAACTATATTAGATATTAAATAAAAAAGTCTATTAGATATTTTGATTGCAAGATAATAGTCATGTAAAAAATTTAACTCTATTTCAAGAAAGGTGGGTTTAATATTCAATTAGATCTGGGCATAGAAATCTTTCGCTATTTATTAGGTTAAAGTAAATGGTATGCTAGCTAGAATAATTACTTAGAAGGAGGTATTTTAAAAATAGTAAAATGAACTATGTACATGAGAATTTGAAATTTTAATCATAAATAGAAAAATAGTTAAATTTTACTTTATATTATTTATAATTATATTTAGCCGATAGGCTTCTCTTGGGGAGAAACCTGTGACCGGCAAATTGTCTCACACAAATTGCCGGCTATCGGAAATGTGTTGTCGGCAGTTCGTTGGTGGTTATGAGGAGAAATAGCCCTGGAATTCTGCAAAGCCATTGCCGGATTGTTGCCGAAAGGATTGTGGAGATCCAACTGAATGACATGCTTTGTTATATTATCACATTGGATTCCTTTCCACTGGCGACAGTCGCTGAA
>MU223823.1:2552220-2576069 GCA_018584345.1 Thuja plicata | reverse complement strand
TGAATCAGGAACCAATAAAAATTAACCCTTTTAATCCTTTAATAGATTATCTAATCTGATTACATGCATGAAATGAAAAGCAATAAAACATCCATAATAGTTGACACAATATTTGGTTACCCAGGAACCTTTCAAATAGAAAGTAAAACTGGGGTGGGGATGGTACCCACAAGATTTATTACTACAGTATAAATTTAGCCTGTTAAAGCTTACAATTGACCACTTTTGATGGCATGCCCTGTTAGGAGCAATAAAGATAGTTAGGTCCACCTAGTGAAAGGATTTAGTACAATACAATCAAGTAATCCAACTCTACTAGGAGATTTATAAAGGACTATTAGGTCCACCTTGTTTGAGGATTTTGTTGATGCACCTGTTAGGATGAACCAATCAATGATCTTCAATGCAACTCTAAATTTCTAAATAAGATCGAATGATATAAAACTAATCACCTAACTATGATAAATGAGTCTTTGTGGTTCCTTATACTATTGCATCCTCTTAAACAATCTGCCACTTCATATTTTCATGCACACTTCTACACACATATTCAATCATATTTGGATAAATAAAATACTTTATATTTATAACTTATCCAAATCAAATGCAGCTGTAAGTCGCCTTCCATAAGATAAGTTAATATCTAATAATACAAGCTAAGTTGGCCCAAAACTGTTACTCAGGTCTAGTGATCCACTTGGGTAATATAATGGCAATCGGGCATTATGTTATCACTCAGGCAACATACTAAACTCTAGCACTCTAGCTACTCTATGTGCTCGGTCTACATTGATCACTCAGGTAATATTGATTACCACTTTTTGCTCGGTTGACAAGTTGCCACTACTTGGGTTACACTACTAGCTCGGTCAACTCTGTGATGACTAAGTGTCTTGTCACTAATTGAAAATATGTCTTTCCATAAGGTCATCAATCTCCCCCTTTGGCATTTGTGACCAAAAACACTTATCATGTTAAAAAACTACTCAAACTTCTGAGTCAAAAAACCCCCTTACCATATGAATGGGTACTTACTCAGGTTTTGACAATAGTTTTCTAGCTCAGTTACAACTGACTCTTTTTTGTTTTTCCAAAATTATTTTGTAAAAATTATATATAGATCTCTTCTCTACTTTTGTACTTGTATTTCCTATTATATATCTTCCTATATATATTTCCCCCTTGTTTTTGACACAACTGCCAAAATATACCTATATGGTAATACCAAAATAGGATAGGAAATCACTATGTACCTTCAAAATCTGAGACAAAGTATTTTCCCAATTATCCTGTAACACCTTTAGGATGTGAGACTCTATATGTATCTCTTCTTATAGCTCCATCATAAGATTGGAAAATGAGAAGTTTTTGTCATGAATAAGAGTCTTGGCATGAGCTATATGCTTATGCACTACATCAATGTGCGAAAGGAGTTGGCTCTACATAGCTATGAGGGATTCTCTTGTCCTTGCTTCTTCCCTTAGTAATTCAGCCTGCATGTCTGTCAGATACTTAATTTTCACAAAGTGTGCTAAACTTGAACTTGGGTTAAGTGCCAATTGACTTGCACTTTCCTTCAGATCTATATCTAACTTTGTCAACTTTATCTTGATTTCCATTTTGATGTTTGAAGTATCACTTAAATTTAAAAATAATGAAGCAACATTATTTACTATATTTTCTATAGAGCTAATAAGATAATTTATCTTTACTTGATCAATTGCAATCTTGCTTGCAACATTCTCTAGAACTTTGTTCTCAAACTTCCTTTCTACCTTCTGCAATAGTTTTTCTTGACCATTTAAATATTTATTGAACTTGTGGACTATGTCTACACATTGATCCATAATAGAATCACTCTCATTTACTTCTACTTCTAATGCATCTAGGAATATACCTTTTATGTCCTCCAGCACTCAGTTTCTCTTCTTTTCTGATCGAAGCTTCTGTTGTGTAGCTCTTTTATTCCATAGCTCCCCTAGCGTATCCATCTGCTCTACTGTTAGATTGGGTAGATCCCAATTTGGAATCACAATGTCTTTCTCAAGATCAATACCATTAGTGTTTATTTCCTTTCCTTTTCCACTGTCCTTAGGATTGGGTGAAGGAACAATTTCCTTACCTTTTCCACTTTCATCCATATCATTTCCTTCCTTAGTTTTCTCCTTAGTATTTAGTTGGAATAGCTTATTGATATTTACTGCACAAACTATAGGTTCTGAATCAACTATAGAAGCAATGCTCACTGAAGCAATATTCGCAGTTGTCTTATGTGACTCGGTCAGCCTTGGTTCTATTGTAGGTAGAGCCTAGTGCTCATTTCCTACTAGTCCAAATGTAGATTTAGTAGACTTACCTTTGATCAGAGATAAAGATAATATGTATAGGTGATTGGGGTAGGGATGCCATTACCTCTACTACTATCGGTTCTGCATTGGATGCCTCAATAGACTATACCTCAGGTAAATATGCATCATCAGTATTTTCCTTATGTTCTCTACTCGGTACTTTTGTCTTGTCTTCTTACTTGATTTTCAAGACTGTCTTCCATAACTTTGTAGCAGCTTGCACCACATCCTCTATATTCTTGTTCAAGAACTGAAAGGTCCTGAACCTTGGAGTGTGATTGCTTTCATATTTGATCATGGCCTCTTTTATCTCTTTGTTTGTTATATTAGGCATGACTTACCTAAGGGTATGTTCTCTAATATCTTTTTCTATTCAGACTGCAATGCTCCAGGGAAAAGATATTTCCTTGAATAGGTCTACAATCATGTGACTCTTCAATTCAGATGGATCATACTTCCACCTTGTCATCTTCTCTACAATTTCTTCCTCAGTCTACTTCTATTCATCCTTAGTTCTAGAATAATATTTCAGTGATTTTAGAGAACTCATACCACTACATTCTCTTAGTTCTTCAATTTTCTTCTCAAAGGTAGGTGGGGGATTCTTGAGTGTGACATCTTCATCTTCATCTTCCTTAGGCAATATGAATTTCCTCCTAGACCTTCTAGGTTTGGTGGTAGTGAGGACAAGGGTAGGGGCCTTATGTGTTTTCTTGGGGGGTAGCGTCTCTTTCTTCTTAGGAAGCTCTTCTTCTACCTCTTCCTCTTCATTTTCAGATGCATCATCTTCTATCTTAATTTCATATTCTTTACTTACTGAGATAGAAGGAGGAGAGTCTGAAGTCTTTCCATACTTCTTTCCAAATTTCTCTAACCTCTTCTTTCCTCTTTTCAGAATCTTAGGAATCTCAATCTCTATTGAAATTCTTCTCTTGGCTTCTTCATATGTACCAAAGCATGGTGATTTGGGGTCAATAGGCTCATTCACAAGAGCTTCAATGATGTTCTTGGTCTCATATATGTTAACCTCATATGCAAGAGGTTTCACCCATGCAACCCTAGTCTGACTACCTGAATATATACTTTATCATAGTCAGCTAGGAAACAAACATCATCCTTGTGGTCTTCAACCAACTTCTTAGGAATTCTATACCTATTATGCATCTTCTGTCTGAATTCCTCAAAATATGCATCCATGATGCTCTCAAAATTGTCTCCTAATTCAGCTATGAAATCATTTATCTGATATATTATGGTTCTATCCTTCTTCCAAACAATTGTTCCTTTGAAAGGGAAAAACTTCTGAATGTAAAAGAATATGCAGACTAGAAGTGAAACAAACTTACATGGGTCACTCTTTGATGCCCAGATGCTTTCCATGTTCTTACTCAATTGGATAAGCTGCAACTTGGAAAGGTCAAATGAGAGGTTTTTCTTGACCACCTTGTATGCCAAGTCCACAGCCTCACATGGTACATTGTTAGGTCGACTAGAAATATAGATTTTGTGATCAATAACATGAATCCCAAACTTCAATTCCATGTTAGTTACTCCATTTAGTCTGATGCCTCTGTCATCCCACTCGGCAAGAGTCTTCTTAGCTAGGTCATCCAGAGGTAGGGGTTTTGTAGATTTAGACTTGTCCAACATAGAATAACCTGTAACACGGTGTACCATTGTCTTGGTAATCTTCACTAGTTTCTCCAGCCATAGCTGCATGTCGTGAACACGACTCAAAATAAACCTAATCCACTTAATCTATAAATTCTATGGAATATGCATGATATGAGTAAAACCCTTGAATTCTAGGTTTTTATATTCTACCTTAAAATTTCCGGCTTCATAGAGTTTATCATATGCATTCTTCATTTCCAATGTCCCTAGTTGTTGAATTGTGCAATGATAGAAGGCTCAGATGTCATTGATAAAAAATACCCTCGGAGGAATTAGCGAATGATCTCCCATAGGGTCTATCTCCTCTGAAACCACTAGATGAAGCTTAAACTTCATAGGTTCACAAATAGCATTCCTAACCAACATCTCAGATCCTTTCTTAACCTTGGTGGTAGATGTAGATGCCATAATGCTCAGAGATTTGATAAAAATTTGTAACTTAAAAATTTCGAATACATATTCAGTCTGAATTGATTAAGGCACTAAATCAATCTGCAAACTGAAAGCTTTGTAAATAATAACACTTGCAATTCATCTTTTATAAGATATTTTACTATTGGTTTTTCATTAAAAGCTCTGTACATGGTAGCTGGCATTTCTCAGAATGAATCTCAGTGAGAAATAGCATCTGCATCCTCAAAACCATACAACCCAACTTAACTTGGTTAAGCTTATGTAGCTCACGTGTTTCTTATATCTTGACTTGGTTAAAACTATAATATGTCCTAGTGCATCAATATGTTGAGTTGGACTTGCTAGCATGTCTGGAATTGATGTAGGATGACTTTTATGCACAGTTCTAGTAGTCTCCTTGCATGTTTATTCAAAGATGGTAGATACAGCGTATTCACTACTTTGGGTGCCATTCAATCCTTCATTGTTTTGATCTGAACTCTCAGGAGATTTCCTTACCCACTGCTGACTCATCTGAGTTCTAAATTCAAAAATTTTTGCTTTTCCTTTCTCAAAATCAGTATCCACTTTTTCTCTGTTCATGCATTTCTTGCTTAGATGATCGATTTTTTTACATACATAACATCCCTTAGTAGGATTCCTTTTCCTGAGGTGAGTTTTTACACAGTTTGCACCAATATGCCCATATTCACCACAGTGACAACATCTACTCCATGTGTTGTAATCCCAACCAAAAATAGCTTTAGCTAGTTGTCCAACAGGGTTCCATTTCTCAGTTTTGCACTTGGAGGATTTGTAACCTTGTTTTTTACAATTGAAACATTTTCCTTTAGACTTAGGCTTTTCAGTGCATTCACTTGCCCTATGCCCATGTTTTTTTCATCTATAGCATTTACCATTAAACTTTGATTTTCCATTTCTCTAACACTTGTTTTCTGTGTGCCCTAACTTTCCGCAATGATTACAATTAGGTTTGCTAATTTTGTCCACTGATCCATGCTTTCCTGTGAATTCATCGTACTCTCATTGGTTTGTTTTCTGTATTGAGATCATTCTGTAGTCTTTCATTTTCTATCCTCAGATTGGTAACTTCTTTATTTACATAATTGAGTTGATTTATCATATCTGCTTGCTGAAGTGATAAATAATGGATTTCTCTTTCTTTTTCTTCTAATCTTGTACTCAGCAATCTTTTGTCTTCTTGTGCCATTTCTCTGTCATTTTCTGCTTGATTCTTTTGTTTCATGACTTCACATATGCTGACTGAATGAATTTCTTGTTCTCTTTTCAAATTTCTAACTTCTGCATGTAAGTTGAGATTCTTTGCAAGTAGGTCTTCAATTACTGCATTTGTTTCTTTGGAACTTCTTTCTTTGCATAGGTCATCAATTCTTTCTTCTATGTAAGTTTTTTCATTCATTTGCATTGCTAAGTCTTTTCTTTTTTCAGGGAAAGAGAGAGTTGCTCCTTGAGTTTCTTGATCTTATCCATGGCCACTTTTAGATCTATCTTTTCATTTTTAATGGCTTTCTCCAGTCTCTATATTTCTAATGCCTCTGATATTTTCTCAAGCTGTTTAAACTTCTATTAAGAGAACCTTTATCTCTGATACCAATTGTTGGAAATATGTTGATTCAAGGTGACTAAGAGGGGGGGTGAATCAGGAACCAATAAAACTTAACCCTTTTAATCCTTTAATAGATTATCTAATTTGATTGCATGCATGAAATGAAAAGCAATTAAACATCCACAATATTTGACACAATATTTGGTTACCCAGAAACCTTCCAAATAGAAAGTAAAACTGGGGTGGGGATGGTACCCACAAGATTTATTACTACAGTATAAATTTGTCCTGTTAAAGCTTACAATTGACCACTTCTGATGGCCTACCTTGTTAGGAGCAATAAGGACTATTAGGTCCATCTTGTGAAAGGATTTAGTACAATACAATCAAGTAATCCAACTCTGTTAGCAGATTTATAAAGGACTATTAGGTCCACCTTGTTAGAGGATTCTTCTGATGCACCTGTTAGGATGAACAAGTAGATGATCTTCAATGCAACTCTAAATTGTTGAATAAGATCCAATGATATAAAACTAATCACCTGGTTGTGATGGATGAGTCTCTATGGTTCCTTATACTATTGTAACCTCTTAAACAATCTGCCACTTCATATTTGCATGCACACTTCTACACACATATTCATTCATATTTGGATAAAAAAAATACTTTAGATTTATACTTTATTGAAATCAAATGTAACTGTAAGTCGGCTTCCATAAGATAAATTAATATCTAATAAAATAAGCTAAGTCGGCCCAAAACTGTTAGTCGGGTCCATTGATCGACTCAGGTAATATACTAGGACTCGGGCATTATGCTGTCACTCAGGGGACATACTAAACTCTGGCACTTGGGCTAATCTATGTACTCGGGCTACATTGATCACTTGGGTAATATTGATTATCATTGTCTGCTCAGTTGACACTGCCACTGCTCGGGTTACACTACTGGCTTGATCAACTCTGTGATGACTAAGTGTTTTGTCACTAATTGACAATATGTCTTTCCATATGGTCATCTCTCTCTCTCTCTCTCTCTCTCTCTCTCTCTCTCTCTCTCTCTCTCTCTCTCTCTCTCTCTCTCTCTCTCTCTCAAAACCATGGAACTTGATATTCTTCTTCATTCATAAGTTTTTCTTTAGTCATGTTTTGATCCTTATAAATGGATGCATACTTGGTTTGAAGGTATCACTCTTTTATTGAGGCCTTTATTGCACAAATAACATAATCTTCTAAATAACCTACTAATTAACCTCCCACGTCTCTTTGATGTACCCATTGCACACTAATGTATGATTGCTAGTGAGATACACATAACATTTTATTATGCCTAAATTTAACGAAATTAATATCAAGCATTAAAGGGAATGCTTGTAATGAAATAATATAATTATTTATTTTAATTGTCTAAAACTATGTTTTAATTTTTATTTTATTTTATTATTTTTATGTAAATTTAATCTCATAAAATAATAAGTTAATTTTTTTTAAAAGTTATTTCACAAATAAAAAATAGCAAAAAAACTAAAATAAGCATTTATTTTAAAAAAAAATTCAAAAAATTCAAAAATTGAAAAAAACCTAGCAATCCTAAAAATTTGTTCTTAAAACATTCAAATAAATTTACTAATCACACTGTAGAGAAAACTATTTGTTATAAATTACCAAATTAAACTTTTCACATTTAAATTTTATAAAATTGAATTCTTAAAAAAATAAAAATAAAATTTAAAAAACTTGTTATTGATAGAGAACTAATTTATTAATGACAAATCAATACTCAATAGAATACAATAGTATTGTGTTGACATCATATTACTAAAATAATAATAAAAAATCTTATATTTTCATAAACATCAATATAAAAAATGAAACATGAAGCCATAGAACACATACAATGGTCATTTACTTATTGGAAAAATATCGAAGTGGTGGAGTGGGTCAGTGGAAGACACAGGAGAGCCTATATGCTAAACATAAAAAATTGCACACTGAAATGGAAGATATAGTTTTAAATTCAAGGGCAGGTTGACAGCCTCAGTGTAGGACGAGCGAGGAGTTCGACACTCCTGGGAATACTGGCTCCAAAGACTTCATTCATATCCAGATCCCCTTCCACGCTCCACTCGAAGCAGTGAATCAGCTGAGCCAAAAGAAGGTTCATGTTCACATCAGCCATGGCTGCTCCTGGGCATCCTCTCCTTCCTGCTCCAAATGGAATCATATCAAAAAAGTCTTTGTCTCTCACAAGATCAACATTTTTGCCCATAAATCTCTCTGGCTTGAATTCCAGAGGATCTTCCCACACCGATGGGTCTCTTCCAATAGCCCAAGCATTGACAATAAGTCTGCTTCTCTCGGGAATGAAGTACCCACCAACTGTACAATCTTGGGTCGATTCGTGTGCTACCAGCAGGGGTACGGGTGCGTACAAACTCAGCGCCTCCTTCACCACACACTGCACGTACTCCATGCTTGCTAAATCATTCTCACATACACTCTTCTCTCGCCCTACCACAGATTCGATTTCCTCTTGCATTTTCATGGCCACACAGGGGTTTCCAAGAATCGCACTCATTGCCCACTCTGACGAGGTAGCAGTCGTTTCTGTTCCAGCCAAGAACATATCCTGTAAAATTTATACAAGTATTTTTTTCAAAAATCCCAGGTAAATAGAAAAAGCTCAATAAGGGAGATTGTATTATAAATCACAATAAATACATACAAAAACAATGGCTTTGATGTTTTCTTGTCTGATTGGCACTCCATCGAGGCTCTCCATTTCCAAGAGGACGTCAATGATGTCCTTGGTATCAGACTGCAACTGCCCCTTGTGCTGCTGGTGCTCCTCTATTATTTTGCTTACCACTCGGTCGAAGGACTTGTGTACCTTCTTCATGCGCCGCTTCACTCCTTGCAAGTCCATCCAGTCTAAGCATGGAATGAAGTCCCCAATATTGATAAGTCCTATTGTCACCGCCGCCTCCGTAGCCATCTTCTTTATCTCTTCTACATGACCACCCTGACGGGTATCACCGTCAAAAGATATTCTGGTACCAACCAAGATTCGCCACATGACTGCCTGGGTAAACCATGAAAACAAGCGGGTGAGATTAACCGGCTTCCTGCCCTGCTCAGACTTTTCCCACACTGAACGAACAATACGAAGCATTTCTTCCTCTCGTACGCATCTGAACGAATCGATCCTTTTGCTATTCAGCAATTCTACGACGCACAGCTTCCTCATTTGTCTCCAATAAGCCCCGTAAGGTGCAAATATCAGATCCTTGTAATTATAAAAAAGGTATTTCCCCGCAGAAGTTGGAGGTCGGCTTGCAAAAACCGTATCGTGGGTTTTCAAGAACTCCTTGGCCATGGCAGAAGAAGAAACCACAACAGTAGGGACAGAACCCAATTTCAACATCATGATGGGCCCATATTTCTTCCCAAGTTCGTGAAGATCACGATGAGGAAGCTTTCTCAGCTGGTTCAGATTTCCTGTGATGGGCCATACAAACGGTCCAGGGGGCAATCTCAATCCTAATGTACTTTTCCTCTGTACACGAAATCTATACAAAACCAACAAGAAAACAATGAGTGAACAGATTGTAGCCGTTGCTGGAGCATACGCACTGTCTTCTACTATATTTCTTGCATGGAAAGATGCAGGAAACTCAGAAAATGAAGCCATATTGAACAAAGATGCGAAAAACTCAGAAAAAGAAGGCATATTTAACAAAGATGCGAAAAACTCAGAGAAAGAAGGGATATTGAGCAAAGATGCAGGAAACGCTCTCTCTATGCCAAATTTATGGTGGTGTTGGCATCGTTTTGTTTGCTTGATTCCAGATAGATACGACAATTTCAGTAAAGTTATTCATGCGTTAGTTTTAATACATTTCTTTACAATATAATTTGCTGTATAGAATGCACGTTATTCAACGTTTCCAGTTATTTGATTCCAAAACGAATCCTGTCGCTTGATTTTCTTTTGCATTTATTGTATAAAAGATCAACACATGTTTAATCAGCTGAGATAATTTGATTCTTCTGTAGACTACAGCAATCATGCTGATAAAAGTAAATATAGATAGAATTTAAAATGGTGGTGGTGGCATCACTCTGTCAGTAGAACGTGCTTTTGTGAGAGATAGAAAACACTATCGCCGTCACATGATTAATGGTTTAATATGATTTATTTACAATATAATTTGCTGTTCAGTTTTAATAATGGTTTAATATAATTTATTTGCAATACAATTTGCTGTTCGGTTTGGGCAGCAGCTATCCAGTCATATCATTCACATTAACATCTATGCTAGTCACCCTACTATTGGAAGGGTAGTGGACAGAAATATTACTGTCATTGGTGAAAGTACAAAACATAGAACACCGTAGAGCTTTAAACTAGCGATGGCACTTATGTGTGTAATGGGTAAGTCGAAGAGGTGTGGAAAGCCAGTCACGAGAAACATTGATCTATTTTTTTTATACATTAAAGATGTTGTTTGAGGTCTCCATTGAGCATTTATAGCTTCAAATTATATATATAAACTTCATGCCTATCCTTGTGTGATTTCTCTATCTACCTCTCTATCTCTATCAGCATATCCCTCTCCCATGCGAGAAATGGTAGGGAAATTTTTCTAGTGGATCTTGCCCCATTGATTCGCTTAAGCCTCAACTTTCCTGTTGTCAACTATTTTTTTCGGGCACAAAGTAAAGTTTTGGTTATGGCGGTGATTGCTAGTAGAGCACTGGTTGTGTATGTCGTGTTTAGTTGGTTGGCCGTCTTTAAGTGGGGAGCAACACTTCGTGGTGGATCATCGTCTTGTTACAATTGGCCCATGTACTTAGTGAGAGTGACAATAATGCATGGGATAATATCACTGAACACCTTCTATTGCCTTTTCAAAGAATCAATGAATTTAAAAGGGATTCGCTCACTCTTCCTCTCTATATATTTAGCTATGTTTCCCTCTCTCTCTCGTCTTCTAATTAACAAAAATACAAATACAAACCAAAACCAACATGCCCTATTCTATATATTTAGCTACAACATATACAAACCAAAAAACCAGCAACAACAACAAATACAGTCAACTTGTAAAGTTGCATATGTTGTCAATTGATGCATTGTTAAAGTTGTTATGCCATTCAAAATATCAATGCTCCAGTTCAATGGAATGCACATTTCTTTTATAGGAGATTGGAGGATGTTGCTGCAGGCATAATAAAATTTCTATCGATTCAAACTAAAATTTCTTATGCAATATATTTTTGAAAGACACATTTGAAATTGGAGTGGTGATAGAAAACCCGTTCTCTTATCCATACTTCAGGGTGACGAAAAAGAAAATCACATTCTTTGATAGGGTTGTATGTCACTTGTAAACGTGTATACACTGTTTTAAGTACTAGAATGTTTTGAAGATATGGCGAAAAGAAAAAGTGTATGACATTCTTTTCAATTGATATACTGTTAAAGTTGTGTCGTTTAAAATTTCATATTTCAGAGTGCTTTTGTTTAATGGAATGCAGATTTCTCTTAGAGGAGGTTGTAGGATAGTTTAGCGAGTTGAAATGCAACTCTTAACCATACAACATTGCCATGCATCTCAAATTCTTTATGCATCTACCTAATGATGCCCAAGCAGATCATGTCAGAAACCTCACAGAAGCTCGCCTGCATCATAACTGATGTTTACTTACCTTGGACAGTACAATCGGGTTCCAAATTTGGGATTTTGCGTATGGCATTCCCCACAATAGGGGCAATGGTGGCTTCTCTATAAATCCAGTATCGAAAACAATAAATGACAGCCAAATCATAGAGATTTGGTATCAATGTAGATCTGAGGCGTTTGGAGCCGCCTCATATTCTGAGAAGCGAGTTTGTCTTCACTGGAAAATGTTTTAAGATTCAGGAATCCCAAGAAACTTTTCATTCAGTCACTGTACAAGAAAAATTGGCACGTACTGAAGATTTTCTTTGTGGAAATGCGACATTCATTGTAACAACCATGGACAACTTCTTGCACATTTATACTACAATTGTTCTGCTGCTCTGTATTTTTGCTGCACCTGTGACGACCTGTCAAACCCTCCAATATATTTTCTCTGATCCCGCCCAAATATATCAACTATTTTCCACGTAACCCTCATATTTGTACTTGGTTATTGATTACGAGGCCACATGAGATGATAAAACATTCAACACGACGTATATTCAAGCTACCATTGACGCTTGTTCAACGAAGGGTGGCGGCCGGGTTCAATTCCCGCCGAGGTCGTATTTGATGGCCACACTTTTTCTGTAGACAAGAGTGACTCTTATCATCGAAGAAGGGGCAACCATGCTCGAAAGTCTTTAAGGAATCCACGGGTAAGCCCGTTTGGAGTATAGATTGCCCTATTCAAAAACCCTAATAAGAATGCCATCTAAAACTTGTAAATACGATCACAGATTTGAGCCCGTACTTCTTAGCTTTATGATCTCCCTACCTTCAATTTTTCAAACGTCGTGGAATAAAACAAAACAAACAAAGATCTGATGGTCATAAATGTTGCAATGGTCGACCATGCTTCTTGTAGGATCTGAACCATGCTTCTTGTAGGATCTGAACCGTTGAGCTGCAAAATCAGGTTACTCTTTTCATATAGGCCACGTTTAGTCGAGGAATTTAGGGCCCCGTTTGTTTGCAGGAATTGGAATTGAGTGAAAACCTTATTATCACAAAACCAGGTTTCGAAATCCTGGTTTTGCATCTTGGGGAATTGGAATTTGACTCAAAACCTTATTATATCAAAACCAGGGTATGATTTCTAATTCCATCTATTAGTAGGAAGATGATGCCACTCATTTTGGTGTCTAAACCTGGTTTTACTTGACAAATCCAAAATTGCAATTTAGAGAAACAAACAGCGGATTTGCAAAAACGAGAAGTGTCACTCCCAAAACCGGGAAGTGTCACTTCCAATTCCTGCAAACAAACGGGGCCTAGAATTTGACTTGAAATTGGATTATCTCAAAATAAGGTTTTGAAATTCTGTTTTTTTGTATTGGAAAGACAGTTTGGACCGTTTCGTTGACCCAGAAGATGAATGAGACAATCCATCTTCTGTATTTGGTTGCCAATTTCAAAATTAGAATTGGAACTGAGAAATTCCTATTTTTGTGTTTGGTTCTAAAATTTCAAATTGGAATTGGAATTAGATTATCCATTTCAGTGTTTAGTTCTACATTTTGAATTCGAATTGCAATTTGACAAAAAAAAATTTAACTTTTTTAAATTATTGAATAATGTTTAATTTATTGTTTTATTTGTTTTGTCTATTTTTTAATTTATATTTTATTTTTTAATTTATATTTTTATATAGTAAATCATAAACAAGATTTAATTTTCAAAATTTTGGTTTTCTTTTTCACTTATATTTTGAATAGTGAACTTAACTTTTTATAATTTTATAGATTATCATAAACAAACAAATAACAAGAAAATAATCATTGCATTGCTCTATATCACATCAAAATATAAACAAGTATTATAGTCCACATCACAATATATATAACTATTTCTACATAATGACCCAAGAAAGTAGTGCAATTGTTGTACAAAGAAACATTCTAGAAACATGACATCGACTTTATAGGTAGCCTCCGCTTTTTCCATTAACGCACTCTGGGTTGCAGTAGTTGTCTCGAGCGCCTTGCAAGACTTGCACTCATCATCCACAATACGTATATGTGTAGATGGTGCAGATGCTATAGACATAGATGGGGTGTCATCAACCCACCGAAAGTTGTCACATACACCACCATCCTACAATATAAATATAAGTTATTATTGCTATAATGATTAATATTTATTCTTTGTAAACATTAAATATAGTCCAATTAACAACCTTTTTCTTATTTATGCAAGTCCAAAGTTTACGATCTGGATTAGTGTCCTTTTGTGACGTCCTCAACACACAGTGCAGTCCATCACCACAGTCACACATAGGTACATTTATCATAGCCATAACCGCTGTATCAAACAAATTTTTGTTCATTCATACTATTGAAGCAACCAAACTTAGTATTGGAGACAGATAGCAACATTCATATAACAACATGACTATTTTCTATGAGTAAAAAACTAAAAAGTTTCATTTATGTTGATATTACAAATTTAAACAAAAAATACAAGGAAACATCTATAGCATCATATAGAATATGGGGAAGAACAATATCCATGAACTAAATGGTGATGTGAAAACACACCGTTAAATAAGAAAACATAGGGAAATCCACGTTCTACGCCCTTATGCCCCACATTCGGTGAGAAACTATCTCATATCCCGCTCATTCTTCCCATTAATGTCTGTATTGTAGGATGGTCAATCTTGTATATACAAACCAAACATGATAGAAAAACTAAAACTTATTTATTTCTAAATGGAATGCACCAAGGAGTGTACCATCAAAAATATTAACCATTTACAAACATGAACAGTAAACAATCATCAGATAACTCATTTTTTTATCAGCATAAGTGGAGTCTCGCACATTTGTGTACAAAAGATTTATTTATCAGATAGTTCATTGCATCAATTGTGTACATATTTTTTGCATCAACATTTCTGATCACACTTTGTGATCCATCATGAGGAGGAAAGAGAGAAAAATGATGGACTTTTCTTTCAATCTTTTTGCTCTCTTTCATCCCGATGAAGGATCACAGAGTGTGATAAGAAACATTGATGCAAAAAATATCTACACAATCGAATCCAAAAGCTATTTCAAGCATTTTTAATATCAACATATGTGTAGTCTCACAATATCATTATATGTGTAGTCTGAGAACTATCCATTTATGTTTCTTTACCTATCATGTGGTTTTGAAAAAGGAATGAAATATCAAAAGAAATTAAAGATGAAATAGAGCATTGAACAAAGTAGAAGTATTCCACTTAATTTCCTAATGCAACAATAATAAAAAATGCAACACGTATATACATATAACATGGGACTTAATCAAGAACATTACATTCATCTAGCAAAACACATTTATATCACCATTTGTTCTCAAGAACTCAAAATGGACAGTTCTGAGAGTACACCTTGACAATATATTAAATTATGCATTGATCATGTGGTAATCCTTGGTGTATTCCACTTAAATATATAAAATGCAACAAGACTAACAAATACAAGAAGAACAATAATCTTTGTTTCTATTTTATGTATGACTAACACTCCAAATGTATAATTTATCAAATTTGATAAAATCTGGATTTGGAGTGTTGATAAGACAATGAATAGCAATGAGAAAACAAATTTTTAAGAATAATGTCAACTAGAAGAGGTCGTTGCAGGTGAAAGTGTTAGTACAAATTTTTTTGTCCATGAAGTTTGAATTTATTATATTCTAATGAATATTGTAAGCTTAAAAAGAAATAAAATAAAAATTAGTGATAGATTTGTGCAGGCATTCCTACTAATAGACCATATGTTATGCAATATTTTAATGTACATATATATTAAACTGAGTAAGGTGCTAAGGAAAGTGTAGTAACAAAAACACTAATTATCAGCATAAGAATCATCAACCAAAACACAGTTGTATCCGTGTATGTGAACTATGATCATATTTGAAGTCTTCAAAGTGATAGAAAATAACTACAATCCACCAAATGTTATTGCAATTTACGCCACTCTCTCCTCCTCATTCATAAGTAAGAACCCTTTGGCTCTTTCACATGCAACCACGAAGGTGTCATATACCCTCAAAAAAACACATCTACTCAATTCAGGGATGGATTTGAGAGTGGTATACATGCTAATAAAAATATTTTCATCATTAGATTTATCCATTTTGTGATGGTGAACATTGTCAAGGCCATCTTTTATTTTCTTGATTGTTTCACAAATGACATCCAAGGAACTGGCCATACTTTCCTTCCTCCTCTTTCCAATCCTTGATGATGATGATGATGATGATGATGTAAGATTTCCTCTACAACTTGCAATGGATTGATTGGAATGATTAACATCTTCGTCCAAATCAAAAGCACTATAAAGAGGTATGCCGAAACCAATATCCTCTTCATCGTGCACTTTGAATGCCTCTTCCATAAGGTTCCCTTCTTAAGTCTCATGGGCCATCATAGCTATATTACCTTTAGCAATGTCATTACCCACAATTACACCCAATTCATTGAAGTATTGGAAGGGCTTCCTCTTAAACACTGGCATTTTTTTATTCTCTTCTCTTCATGTTGGTATAAACAAATGGATTAGGTACTATGACTTTCATTATTAACTTCATAAGAAGGAAATATTATTTCAATCAAAATAGTAGAAAGATCACCCTACCTTCAGAAGCTCATCCCACACACTATCCTCAACATCCATGCATTGAGTTACCTCATTCCAAGTGAAACCACTTGTATTTCTCAACTATTTCATTACTCTATTTGAAAGCTTCCATGTTTTCATCTTGTTTATGAAATTTTTCCTTGTTATATTGAGGTGCATATCCACGTTGAACCTCCTCTTAATGGGAGTCTACGCTTCTTTTTTGAATCCCCCATCACCTTTTCTTCCAAGGTGTATTTTCTCGTGGAGTGAGTCTAGAAACTTGTGCTCCATCTCTTTTGTCTGCATTACCTCCTTTGAGGAAGAAGATAGTTGGCTCATGTTACCAGGTTTCTTCCATGCTCATCATTAGTTTTGTATATGCCATGGTCTAGATATGCTATTCACAATGTACATATTGTTATTAATGGTTTAAACATATTATCATTAATTGTATAACCATATCACATGGAACATATTAATGGATATATCATTGTACCATTGTATCTGTATACATCAATATAATATAGAAAACAAAAAAACCAACAGGTCCAATACTTCCAGATACGAACAAAAGAAAAAGGAAAGCATCATGTATGTAAAAGTATCTACATACATCAATTTACTCAAATAAAACAATTTGACCCATACAAGTACAACTATTCTCAGGATTTTTAGTATTCACACATTCTAAGTTTTCTATATCATCTCGAAACTATGCCCATTGGTCTCTATCATGCTGAGACAACCTATATGTCTCAAAAATTTGGTACATCTATACCATCATGATAATCTTCCTCTTCGGTACCAATTTATGATGGAATGTCATCCTCTATTTTAATGAAGTCGTGTAGTATGCAACATGATAATACAATATGGGCTTGTGTCATGAAAGAATAAGATGTGGCATGCCTCAGGATTGGACAACGCTACTTGAGAATACCAAATGTATGCTCTATTTCATTTCTAAGAGAGGAGCATCGTGTTGGAATTATTGGAATGATGTACGGAGAGGGGATGGGTGAATCAGTACCTCTAAAACTTTTTATGTGATTGGCCTATTAACCTTTGTGTCATTATATTTGTATATACCTATCTATCTGTTCATATTTGCTTATGTATGTGTAAACATAGTATAATTTCTTTACATGTATAAAAATTAAAGAAACATTCATGAAAACAAATAACACATAACACATGATATGATATCATAGAAAACTCTTGTTAGGAAGTAAAAACCGTGGTGGGGATGTCTACCCACAAAACTTCACTATCTGCAGATAAGAAGGGAGTCGGTAAAGGCTTCCAATTGATCACTTATGATGATCTACCCTGTTAGGAGTATTAGAGTGGAGACCTATTAGGATCTACTTCATTTGAAGCTTTAGCAACACTGCTAGGTGTGCACTCTGTTAAGAGATTTATCAAAGAACTATTAGGTCCACCTTCTACAAAAGGATTTCTGTTGTGATGCACTTGTTAGAATGCAACTACAATATAAATGTTGATCTAATAGTGAATGTAATCTCTAATTATCGATAACAGATCTTGTATAGCTTACAATGTATGTATGTAATCACCTTGAGTGATTGAGTAATACCTTTTCTCTACTCGTCGGTAGCCTTCCTGTGTTCTTGATAACTACTGTGATCTGTTTCTGAACTTTGCACGAATTCTCTTCTTCTGCTTAGATGCTCTCCATGGATACTATCATTTTCCAAATGATTACTAATCTCACTTATTACAAATGATGGAACATCTATTTATACCAGTTTCTAGCTCTATTCTTGATTCACGCTTTTCAAATTAACTCTAGATCCAAGGTTTACAACTTGACCTTGATCTTTAGTTAGATATGTTTTAGATCCATTAGGATGCTTTAAAAAATTTACAATATACTTGCTTGACCCTCAAGTTAATATTTAAAACAAATAAAAACTCAATAAATAGAATTACATTGCTTTATCTAACGTGTAAAATCAGATCCACTTTTTGCGGGTTCTTCAACTGACTGTCGGTTCTGATGGTCGGGCTGCTCTGTCAGTCTGTCAGTTTTCTTCTCCATCGGTGTTCCTTACTTGAACTGTTCATTGGGTATGCCTTTTCTACTCTGTCGGTGATGTTTTTAAAACTGTATCATCCATTTTGCTTGTCATCGGTAAATTCTATACTTAGCATTTTCACGTTAGACATTTTGTCCTATCGAGTATGCTCATTGTCTACCAGTTATGCTTGTTTTCTACTAGTTATGCTTATACCGATAACCTTTATCATGTTTTTCTCTTTAAGTATACTAATGGAAAAACTTAATGTCATCAATCTCCCCCTTTGACATTAGTATCAAAAACTGATATGTGCAACATACTTGATGCATTAGTATGTACACCTGTGTATACTTCTTCCTTAGTCATGAAATGACTCCCCCTATGCATATGCCAGTAAGTGTATGTTTATGTACATGTCTATTTTTCTATACATACATTATACATGTCCTCATATAGTATTTTGTACATATGTATACATTTCTCCTTTTTCTTACTAAAGTATATTGTACATATGTATACATTCCTCCTTTTTTGATAATGAGGGCAAAGGTACAAGTACATCTTTTCAAAAATGTGAGAGTGTGAGACTTTTATTTCCTCCATCATTTTCTCCCATTTCTCCTTTAAATTCTCAAGAGCCAAATGCTCAAGTGATATCCTCACATGCATGTCATATATGTTGTATACCACAAACATTTCTAGGGTTGTGATTAGAGTTCTTGCATCTGTATTATGTTGTGGAAGAGTGGTGAGGTTTGGCAAAATGTGAGCTTGAAGCTCTGTAGCCTCATTTCTAAATTGAGTCTCTACATCCCATATTTCTTGTCTTAATCTATTTACCTCTGTAATCTTTTCATGATGCAGCTTTACACTGTTTGCATCAGAGGTTAAACTTAGTGCACTCATTGTTAGATCTGAATCTAATTGTGACAGCTTTACACTATTTTCTTTAGTGAAATTTTCTAATGTGCATAATTTCTAAACTAAGGTAATAGCTTCAGAAATAATAGGTTCTAATTCACTTGCTAGTTTAGGTAGATTTACCTTGTTCTCTGCCACTTCTTGGCTGATCTTCTCAATTATTTTGTGTTGATACTTCATCTCTGTATGTTCTTCCATTTCCTTCTCTGCATCTACATTCTGATTTGTGATGGCGTCGGTAAGAACTACTATTTTTTCCATGACTAATATGCTATCTTCTAGTTTGACATCTGGAACAATTTGTTGTAGAATATCCCTTGCCTGTTCAAGTGCTTGGGCTTCCCTATGTGCCTTTTTCATTTTCTCTTGTATTGCCTTTCTCTGACACATTACTCCAAACATTTGAAGTGAGTCAATATCTAAAGTAGATACATCCCACTTGGGTATTTCTATTACCTCATCAAGTGTGATAGCCAATATATCTTTCTTTAATACCTTCTTCTTTTTCTTCTTTGGCTGGGAGGCAGATTGATGTATTACCATTTGTAGACCTTAAGATTGGATTGATTTGGTAGGTGAGGGTCGAGAAGATGAAGCATCTTGTTATTTCTATTCTGAGTCCACCAGCTAGTTTTTTGAAGACGTCTCCTCATTTGCCTTGGGTGTATCAACATATTTATCTTCTTTTTCTTTCATTCTTTTATCATGTTTGACTTTTTCACTCTTTTCTTTCTCTACATCCTTTCTCAATGTTTCATCTATTTTGTTATCTTCTCCTTTGTCTTTTTCAGTAGACACTTCTTGCTGAGTGTCAGTTGCATCTTTCATTGTTGTATCTGTATCCTTTTGAGTATTTGATGCATCTTTATTTTCATCATTACCCATGTCCTTGGGTATATCATCATATTTCTTAGATGATTTCTCCTAACTTGATTCAATATCAATACCATCGATTAATATATTCATGTTTGTCGGTGTGTTGACATCTATAGTGATAATAGATGAATCTTGTCCATCGGTATTGCCCTGTGCAACATTGATATCTTCATCTTTTTGCACTTCTTCTGCAGGGTCTTTTCCTGTAATGTCATTGACAATGTTATCTAACCATGATTCATCATTTATATCATCAGTTATGTTACCTTTTATTCTCAAATCTTCTTTGGTGACTTCTTCTTCTCCGCTTAAGTCATTATGAAGTGGACTTGGTGGATTTTGAATTTCCTCACTTTGGGTGTTGTCAAGAGTAGTGTTTGTCCATACTTCATCTACAACGTCAGTATGTTTTGGGCCTGCTGGATCACTCTCTTCTCTATCCAATTCCACAGATGAGTCATCTTGTACATCTTTAATGATGATTTATTCCTTCTCCAGGCTAGCTTCCTTAGTGGGCTTATTGAGTATCTTGTGCCACTTCTTAATGCTATTTTGATCAAGATCAATTATCTTCCCCTTGAGAAATTCATATGCTCTCATTTTTGGTGAGAATTATTTTTCATACTTCTTCATCATCTCAGTAATTTCTTCCTTATTTGTATCAGGAGGCATAAGAGTTATAAGTATTCTTTCTCTTATTTCCTTTTTCTAATGTAGTACAAAAGTCCATTTGGCTGACAATCTCTCTGATAGTTCTTTGGGAACGTCATATTTTTAGAATTCCAGTGGAACATAATGATGTTTGCACATTTTTGCAATTATTGCATCTTCAATCTTATTTTGATCCTCTGTATTGAATTTTCACCATTTCCTAATGTTAGGATCAGAAATAGACTGTGATTCTGAAATATTCTTGCATATTTTATCAATTGTTGTAGGGACCAAAGGTTCTTTTTCCTTTTGTATCTCTACATCACAATCATCCATAGCTGAGTCTTCTAGATCTTCTTGAGTTCTAGTCATGTTCCTCCTTTTGGTCTATCTTTCTTTTGGAGGAGCTGGTTTTCTCTTGTATATGCTCACTTTTCCTTTCTGTAATGGTGAAGGAGTTGACTCTTTTGCAGTCTGGGTTCTTGTTCTTGAAGCGGCTATTGTTCTTGCTCTTTTGGGTATAGGAGGAGGTGGAGAATCTAACTATGTACCTTTTGAGTCATTCTTTTCCTCTTCTTCACTGATAGGTGACTGTCCTTTGGTTTGTTCCTCCTTACCCTCAGTTTCCTCTTCACCTTCTTCTCTAACTGCAAATTTCTTGGTTAAGATTTTAACCATCTTGTCCTTCTTTTTTACAATATTTTTGACAACAAGATCTATTTTGATCTTTTTTTTGGCTTCTTTGTAGGTGCCAAATCTTGCTTTCTTGGTGTCAATTAGTTCATTCAATAGTGCCTTGATGCACTCATTAGCTTGTCCTGATTTGATCGCATACTCTAAATGTGAAATCCAGGACTTCCTAGGTACTAATGCTTGGATATAAGTGAAATCAGTATCTACCATAAAACATATGTCCTCTTTGTGTTCTTTTATCAAACTTTCAGGTATCCTTGTTCTAGCTTGCAACATTTCCTTAATGCTTTTGAAATACTCATTCATTATATCATCAAAGTTTGTTCCTAGTGACTCTATATGCTCACATATCTGTATGGCTACAGGTCTGCTTGTATCCCATACTACTTTTCCTATGGAAGGAAAGTATTCTTCAAAGTAAAATAATATGCACATAATGAGGGAAACAAACTTACAAGTGTTTGTTCTTGAAGATCTTATGGTGTTCATGTTCTCCTCAAGTTGATTCAACAGAATCTCAGCAAGATCCATCTTCTTTCCTTGTTTGATGATTTTGAATGTTGTGCTCATAATAGTGCTTGATATGCTATTCATTCTACTTTCCTGGAAGATTTTGTACCCTACCACACATGCACCAAACATGAGTTTTGTTTCGGTGATAGTGTTGACCTTGAGAGCTCTTTTGTCTAATTTTGTACCAGTTAGCTTTTCTACTTCCTTCAGAGATGGGTGCTTGTGAGCTTGTGGTTTTTCAGTTGTAGGATATCCAGTAACTACATGAATAATATCCTTTATTATTCATTTTGGCTTATTAAGCCATAAAGTATTGTTATGCATTCTGCTAAGAACTATCTTTATCCATCCTATTTTGAAAGCTCTGGGAAAGTGTAATGCATTCATGAGTCCTTTCACTTCCAGATGCTTGTGCTCTTCTTTCAGGTTTCCAGCTTCATCAGATAGTGCCCTGTAGGCATTATCTAGGTCTAGATCTTCGAATTCTGGGATCTTACAGTGTATATAGGACCTTACGTCTTCTACCAGTAAAACCCTAGGTGGGATTATGAAGAATGCTCCAGAATCATCAGGTTGTGATGTAATTTCTGGGTGCAACTTGTATTTTGGTTCAACACAAGTGCCTCTGCTGACAAGCTTGATCATTTTCATCTTATCTTCTTTCAACTTTTTGACTCTTAAAGTCGATGCGATCATGTTTCAGAAATTTAGGGTTTTTTCATAATTTAAATAGTGCAGTCAGTGAATGCAGGTACTTACTGATTCTCTTTGATTGCTCATGAATCCTCTTAGTGGTGTTAGAATCTTGCTGGAGTCACTCTTTAATTTTTCTCTTTAATTTCTCTACTAGGCTCTCTTGGTTGCTCAAAAATCACAGGTGCAAAATGAGTTCAACCGTCGGTCTTTTATAACTTTTCTACCCTAAGTTGTCATTAATACTCACCAACTCATTGGTATACAAAGACTGAGTTTGTTGGTTGAGGCATAAATAACATCTTTGGTGTAGGCTTAAAGTGTCAGGGTTGCCAATAGCTTTGATGACTTCACCAGTGATTGTCGGTAAAGTGGCGAAGACAAATTTTGTCAGCTCAAGGATCACCGATGTCCGTCAATTTAAACTTAGCCACTTGGCTTTTGTGTAATGACCAATACATTTTGGTAAGTAGTGTTAACTTTTCTGTGTGTGTTCATTGATGCATATTTGTACCCAATAAACGATGGTTGTTTTTTAATAATATTTACAAGTGACAATATAGTGCATCTTTAATAATGCTAATTTGTCTATATGATCAATATATAAATGGAACCGATGCATAATATAACTTTTCATAATGTAGTTCCATACTTGTGCAATTTAGTTGGAAATGATGATGCCACCAGATCCATTAGATGGGGCGTCATCATTTGCATTTCTTGTTCTAGCACCTTTAGTGTTTGTGGCTTTTACCCACATGTTTTTTCTCATCTTCCTGATGTCATCAATGGTATTTCGATTGGGATAAGTACTTGTTTCTGTCAGTCGGTCTTTTCAATCTTTTATCACATGTCCAACCTTATGACAATGTAAACATGCCATTCCAGGATTGAACCATCCTCTTCTTCTTCTAGTCCATTTTCTCATATAATTAGAAGATATATGACCATATCTTTCACATGATGTCCAATTTACCCATGTGTTATAGTCCTAAACATATGAGTTACCTTTTCTTGTTGGTTTGTAGCCATTATCAGGTTCTTTTGGTGTCCATGCCTTCTTATTCTTTTTCCAGCATTCCTGATATGTATGTCCATTCATTTTGCAAGTAG
>MU223823.1:2535197-2552170 GCA_018584345.1 Thuja plicata | reverse complement strand
CCATATAGGTTTCCTTCTTTAGATTTGTCACCTTGGATCTGCATTCATATGCCTTGTGTCCTTGCTTGTGACATTTATAACAATTACCAATGAAAGTAGATTGTGATTGAGGAATACCTTTCATTTTTTTTCTGCAAACGTTTGAGGTGTGCCATGGTTTTCCAGAGTGAATGCATGACAGGTTCTTGGTTCTTGGAGTTGCATATACATTCTTTTGATTTGATTGATTCGATGACTCCCCATTTTCGGTGTAACCTATTCCTGTGTAGTTGTTGACTCTTCTTTGACCGTCAAGGAAATCATCCATTCTTTTGTTGCTATCTTCAGCTTTCTTGATCGATTCATTGTGCTAATTCTGAATTTTTACTTCATGCTTTAGTTGCTCATTTTCTTCCCTTAGCTCACTGATGATCTGTATTCTTTCAATGAGTTTAGTATTTAATCTATTTGCTTCTTGACTCATAAGAATAATCTGGTTGGTAATCCCATGGTGATGCTCAGTAAGTCTTTGAATCCCTGATTCTTTTTTCTTATAGCTTTTCTGTTATTTCCTCCTATCGTCAATAGCCAATGTTCTCTCTGATTTAGCTTTTCTTGAATCATTCATGACATCAATCATTTTTACCATCTAAGTTTCTTGACCAATTTGCATCATTTTGATTTGCTCTGTCAGATGTAGATTGACTTCTTGTAACTTGTGATCTCTTCTACTGATGTGTCTGAAGCTTTGCTTGTTGATGATTCATCATTGTTGAAGTAATCTAGGATCTCCTCTTCTTTATAATCTTTTTCATTAAGCTTGGTTTCCATGATCTTTCTTTCATCAAGCAACTTTCTCATGCTTACTCTCGCCTCTTTATACTACTCATAGTAAATCTGAATTTGCAATTGATCATTCTCAATAGTCTTGTCCAGTCTATACTTTTCCATCGTGTGGATATTTTCTCTTAAGTCTTTAATATTTTCAAGAAAGAGACTTAGCTCTGATACCGATTGTTGGAATTATTGGAATGATGTACTGACAGGGGAGGGGTGAATCAGTACCTCTAAATTTTTTTATGTGATTGGCCCATTAACCTTTGTGACATCAAATTTGTATATACCTATCTATCTGTTCATCTTTGCTGATGTATGTGTAATCATAATATTAGTTCTTTACATGTATAAACATTCAAGAAACATTCATGAAAATAAATAACACATAACACATGATATGATATCGCAGAAAACTCCTGTTAGGAAGTAAAAATTGTGGTGGGGATGTCTACCCACAAAAATTCACTATTTGCAGATAAGAAGGGAGCCAGTAAAGGCTTACAATTGACCACTTCTAATGATCTACCCTATTAGGAGTATTAGAGTAGAGACCTGTTACGATCTACTTCATTTGAAGCTTTAGCAACACCGTTAGGTGTGTACTCTGTTAAGAGATTTATCAAAGAACTGTTAAGATGGAATGTCATCCTCTATTGTAATGAAGTTCTGTAGTATGCAACATGATAATACAATATGGGCTTGTGTCATGATAGTATAAGATGTGGCATGCCTTAGGATTGGACAACGCTGCTTGAGAATACCGAATGTATGCTCTATTGTATTTCTAAGAGAGGAGCACCGGTGGTTGAACAACTCTTGTTGAGAGTTTATTAGATTTTCTCTTGAAAACTCCTTTAGGTGGTAGCATTTACACCAATATAGAGCGAGAAATACAGGTGCATTGGGATATCCAACATCCATAGAAAATATTTTTGGGTATGTGCACCAAGTTGTGAACCAAAAAGTGGGGTATAAGTGGACAAATTTTTTCAGAAATCAGGGAAAGTTGAACTTGGAACAGATGTTTGAGGGTTATGCACTCAATATAAGATGTGTAAAAAATAAAAAAATTTATTACTCTAAATCTAGTTTCTAAAATACTATTTTAAGAAAAAAATGCTAAGATTAAGAGGGTCAAACCCCGGGTGCACGAAAACTTATTCCTAATTTTTTTAGAAAAAACATAACATAGTTGTTTCCGTGCGCTATAAAAAAGATATAGTTATATTAATTATTTATCAAATCCCTTTGGTAGGATAATAGGTAAGAGTGAGATCTAGAAATTGTGTATTTTATTGTAATTTTCTGATGAGTTTTTTTTTTCTGACCACATCCTGAAAATTTGGTACTTGTTCATGCGCTGGGCATAACTTGCATCAAAATAATAAAAAATAAAAAATTTCTTTTTTAAAGTGTATATAATCAAGTGTAGAACAATAATATGTAATTTATTTGTAATTTGGTTAAGTATATCAAAGGTTATCTAAAAAATGGTAGACATATGTCTATGAGCACTGTCAAGACACTGGTAAAGAAAATTAAAGTTTACTATGCTAATGTTGTCCAAAAATAGAAAAAATTATATGGTTAGAAAGCTAAGAAGACGTATGAGATTATGCTAAAAATTATAGAGCTAACCTTTTGACAAATTGCAAACCTGATGAAGATAAAGTTGAGAATTCATTTTACAAGATGAAAAAATGTCTAAAAGAACAAAAATTGAGGGAAAAATAGCCTCCAAGCCTTTGGGTCATTTTCCAAGCCTCTTCCCAAGTCATAACCTGATTGGGTTTCTAAATTTCAATAACCCGATCGGGTTCTTAAAAGAAAAATGTACTTTTTCAACTCCTACATAACCCGATCCGGTTCCGCAGAAAAAAATGTATAATTTTCATTTCTTCAAAACCTGATCGGGTTTTGAAGAAGTAAAAATTATTCATTTTATTCTCCATAACCCGATCAGGTTATGAAGACATTAAAATAGGATTTTCTCTAGAAGCCATAAATTCCACATACGGAGTACGATTGACTCCGTTCAAAAAGCATAGGAAAGAGCTTGAGATGATCTAACACGTGATTAACCTATGATCATCTTTAGTCATCAACATTTTAATGCCATCCATTTGAATCAAGTAAGGTATAAAATAGGTACTCATTATTTCCCATACATGCAACATATAGGAAAATTATTACTCTCTCTCTCTCTATTAGAGAGAGAGAGAGAGTACTAATTTTCCTATATGTTGCATGTATGGGAAATAATGAGTACCTATTTTATACCTTACTTGATTCAAATGGATGGAAAAAAAAATGTTGATGAATAAAGATGATTGTAGGTTAATCATGTGTTAGATCATCTCAACATCTTTCCTACTCTTTTTGAACACACTCAATCGCACTCTCTATGTGGAAGTTATAGCTTCCAGAGCAAAGCCTATTTTAATTTCTTCATAACCCGATCGGGTTATGGAGAATAAAATGCATAATTTTTGCTTATTCAAAACCCGATCGGGATTTGAAGAAATGAAAATTGTGCATTTTATTCTCCATAACCCAATCAGGATATGTAGGAGTTGAAAAAGTACTTTTTTTCTTTTCAGAACCCGATCGGGTTATTTGAAATTTAGAAACTCGATTGGGTTCTGAGACAGATTGAGTTTTTTTATAATGTTTTCTAGGCTTAGTTACCAAGCCTAGAAAAATTTCTAATTTTCAATAACCCAATCGAGTTATATGAAATTTGAATTTTTTTTTAAGATGTGCCCACTTTTTTGACTCACAACTTGGTGCACATACCCTTTACTACATAAATAAAGTAGATTGTTAAAACTTGAAACATTGATCGTACCCTTGAGTATATTAAACTATGATTTGGATTACCAGGGGGAAAAAAAGTGGATCTGCACTTGAAAGAGCTGAAGCTAGAACATTACTGTCTGTAGTAGACCCTTGCCAAAGAGAAAGGAAATACTAAAACTTATAATCAAAGGAAAACACACCCATAAAATTTTGTGACAAGTTTCCTTTTCTATCATGATATTTACCCTGCATGTCGACATCGACGGTGACTGGTATATGGGTTCCATTGATAGCTCCAACACAATCCTATACGATATGATACAATCATCAATTGTATAGTCAACCAATAATATGATAAGGATAAAAATTCGTACAAGAAAGGTGTAACAACACAAGAATTACCTTGAAGAATGGATTGAAACGGTCCTTCCCACAAGTTTTAGGAGGAGTGTTTGGACCAGGTGGTATAAATTAATCCTCGTGGAGTGCTACGATATCCCTCAACACCTTGTGGAAGTATCAACTGACTTTTTCTCTCCTTAGTGCCCAAAGTTGTGGTCAATCTTTCAGTTCCTTAGATTGTGACCAAGGGTGTGGAGGAACATCATAAGTTGTTCTTATAACTTCAAGTTTATCATATCTGTCAAACTTCCTTTCAGCCTTAGGATACTAGCTAGATGAAATAAGGCTCCCTTGCTCATGCGAATTTGATCATGACAATCTACATCATTGGAATGAATAACAACTGTATAAAAATAATTTATTTTTCTTATTCGTTTACCCATTTATGCACTACCTTCTCGAGCGAACACTACTTTGGCTATGACAAGAAAAGAAAGAAGAGTTGTGAAAAGATGAGTTTATGTGGTCTCCATAGCTATGCATCCTAGAATGTTAATATTCTCAATAGGATCCATCAATGGCCTGAAATGTGGATAAACACAATGATTTCAGTGACGAGATATCAACTATCAAGTGCAAAGATAGAGTGTACATTAGTTACTGAAACCACATGTGTATGTATCTCATGAATTTTCTAGCCTTGTTGCATTAAATAGTCAATCAGTTTATAAACACCTAGAGTGTATAATAATTAATGAAATACAACAAGGAGTACCAATTGGTAACGATCACAATCCCGTCATTAACCATTCATGATTCTATCCCATGTTATATGTATATACCTGATCCATTGGTTTAGGTTGATGATTGTATTGTTCATGATTATATTATTGGTGATAATTTTAAGTAACCTTACCCAAGCCCACAACTATAATCACAATTAGAATGTTCATCTACGGGGGTTGTAATGCCCGCTCTGCCAAATCAGTGTTGATGATTATAAAGAAAGGTATTGTAGACATCAAATTTTCAGCCTATCTTTGTAATAATCAACACTTATTTTAGGCACAACAACCTTTAGAACCCTCGTAGATAAAAATTCCAATGGTATAAATAAAAAATCATAAATCTAGGTAGTTATTAACTGGTTTGTTATAGAATGCTCTTTTGGAAAACATTTTCAGGACATATGTAAAGTTGTCTTTGGTTCCGTTGTCTAGTGTATTAGGGAAACATTTAAAGTTTCAGGGCTCACAACATATAATATACATGTTTTTTATTCTAGGGAAACACCCATATAAATATGAAGTTCTCTTTCAATGCTTCTAATTTTTTTCATAAATGGAATTTATTGTGGTGCTTTCACATCTTATTTTTTTACACATGCAATGTTAGCAATGTTAATGGAGGTTAAAGAGATTTAACTGAAGGATTAACTATTTTAAAGATTTCATTCAGACTCAGGTCAAAAGGTTATTGTGCTCCAAGAGTGTTGTTGGTGTTCCTCCCACATACTCAGTGGTGGATAGATCTCTATTTTTGGGTATACAACCTTATATTTTATCAACTTGTCCCATCATGTTTGTCTCCTTTGTACATCTCTAACTGAGTTTTATATTTCTTGAATTGCACTTAAATCATATTATAGTCAAAACCGTGCTTAAATTAAACTCTAAATGATATCTTTGTACCTGCTCCTCTCATCTTTATGACTATCCTCAACATGATAAACATCATTATGCCATTACAAGCCTTTCTTGTGGTTGTACTCAACTCAGTTTTTTTTTTTTTTTTTAATTTGTAAAGTTCATGATTTCATCCTTATTACTTCCATCACTATTCTCTTCTCTATTATCTATATCCTCTTCTCTATTCACCATAATAATTACCTCTACCATATTTATGACTCTCATATGGTTATTTGTATATCCTGCAAGAACTGCCCTTTGCTTGCATGAAGACTATCATCTCTTTTCCTATTGCTTGATCTCTTATTCATGGCTATGATGCTACTCTTTGATGATTATAACATGTGCCAGAAGACCTTATCACTGCCCATTCAACTAAAACATGCTCTTCTCTCATGATGTGCTTTGTTAACCTTTAAACTGATAGGGTTTTGGAGAAATTTCATACTCATTTTTCTATGATGAATGTGTGTAGGTTCATTTACTCTTTTAATAACCATCATCTTTTACACATTTGGAATGATTGGCTTCAATTCATGAGGAAATTGTTTCATTAATCTTTCCACATCGTTCCACCATTGGAACTGGTGCAAGCTTGCTGCATAACATAATACATGTTATTTCTTTAGCACTTAAGCTTGATTTTGGTTGTGACCTACTAATCTCCTATATTCACATCATATACACTATCTTTTTTCTCCTATGACTGTGATTTTGATAGCCTTTTTTTTGTTGTCCTCTTCCTTTCATAGGTCTTCTCTATGGATTTTCCACTAACTATTACTCTTAACACTTGTATTTTGTCATGACCAATATATCATTGGACTATGATTCCTTTATTTGAGAAGGTCTCTAAAATTCTACCTATTGATAATATACTAAGTAACACTAACTTGTTTATTGCTATTAGGCTCTCGGGGAAACACTATTTTAATATGAAAAAGCAATGTAATATGTATAAAAAACTGAGATTACAGTGGTACTGGTGATAATTGCTTACATTTATATTGGTGGAATTGATAGATTTGTTGACCAAAAATTCTAGTATGAATTCTGATGCAGAATTCAAGGGAATTTGTGCCATCCTTTTTTGTTGTTTGTGATTCATGTTTTTGTAAAGTATATTGATCCAACATTTGTTTCTAATTCAAAAAGCCATATCAAAAATTCAATGCCTCAAAAAACACATGGAATTTTTCTCATCAATGTCTGGAGAGATCTCTCGGTCACTGAAATCAATATCTCTGAGCTCCAAGGCTTCACTGTAAGAAATGTTTGAGGAAGTGTTTGAGGTAAGTCAATGGAGCAGTTACTAGTCTTGTTTATTACTGGTATTGTTTTCTGCTCAAGTGTTTTTTTTATGCGCTCTATACAAATGGCATACTCAAGCTTGAAAAATCAAAAGAGAACATGAGAACAATAAAAGAACAAGCTAGAACTAGTGTAATACAAAATTATATTATGCAAGTTTTGTACAATGATTTGATAGACTAGATGTTTCAACCATGCAATTTTCATATTTGGTCAACTTTCATCTATGATTAATAGCTATTACAACTTTAATATAAAAGAGAAGAATATTATTAGTTGGCTTGGAAATTACTTAAAACACTGCCTACTTGAATCTCCTAGTTCATGTTCTTTTGTTTTGTCAATTTCTGCAAGTATCATAAAACAAATCTCTTGAGCAGGTATGGAGACTACCACAAGTATTGGGTTTTGGCACGGTGATTTTTTCTTGGGAATGATATAATTGGGTATGAAAAAAATGAGTTTGTGTGAAATAGGGTTGTGTTTGTCAAGAAACAAACATATGGCATCATATAAGGTTTTGAGTGAATATTAGGGTTTCCCTTCATGTTTTAATGTTTTGAAAAAAAGTTTTTGAATTTTTTTTACGACATAAAAAAAAATTAGCCACGAGAACAAGCATACTCACAAGGAACCCAATGTGGGAGGAAGAATCCATGTCCATGTTCTTGGGTTGCTCTTGTCATTGCTACACAACCTAAGATGGTTGGGTATGGGACCAAGACTCTTAAAGGGAGATCCCAATAGCTTAGTTTTTAGGCTACATGCTTGCACATATGTACCCAAATTATTTTTTCCATACAAACATGCCGAAATTAGCCGCAAGAGCAAGCATACTCACAAGGAACCCAATGCGGTAGGAAGACTCCATGTTTATGTTCTCGGTTTTCTCTTGTCATTGCCTCACAACCTAAGCTAGTTGGGTATGGGACCAAGAATTTTAAAGGGAGATCCCAATAACTTAGTTTTTAGGCTAAATGCTTACGTCGATGTACCCAAAAAAAATCTTTCCATACCAAAATGCCCAAACCTTTATGATAAAAACTCAAACTCAAAATGACAACATAAATTGTCAACACTGGACAAATTCCTTATGTATGTCTTAGATTTTTTTCTCCTTCTACGAACTATAACTGGGATGAAATAACAATACAGTTAATTTTTGTGTATTTGTAAGATGGTGAACAATGTGGGTGAGGGTGAAGGATTAATATGTGAAGTTTGGAAAGGGGGTTTGATTGATTTATTAATTAGATTAAAGTGTATTGAATTCCTTAACCCTATTTTCACCTCTTACACTTAATTGAGTTTGATATTTATTGTATATTGTTATTATGATTAGGGGAAGATAAGATGATCCTTTCTTTCACCCTCAAATACACAAATAAGAGATCCAATTTGATCAACCCAAGTGGAGGGGTTAATGCACAAGTGAATCAACTATTTGGAAAGAGAACAAGAAAGGGGATATTAAATTATGTAAATTAATTGATTAAATATGATTAATAAAAGTAATTGAAAAGGATAGAAGAAATAACCAACCTTACAAAATTTTAGATCAAAAATTGCTATTTTCTGAGGTCTGTAGACTGTTTCTTGAAATGCTGACAGTTGATCTCGAACCGAAACGCAGAGATGAACAAAACCCATAAATATTTTTCCGATCTGATGTCGTCTTATGAAAAAGGTTGACCCTGTATCACAAATTCCAACCCTATCCTGCACAAATCCAAAAGTGTCCTTGTTCGCGCTGTCCGAAGGAAGACTGAAAAGGGTATCCAAATTTGGTCTCAGATCTATAGTCCCAAACCTATACCTACAAGAAAAAAGGTTTTTTTTTTTGTGGGGGAGGGGTTTTCCTTGGTCAAACCCTGATTTAGGAATTAACCTTGAAATCAATAAAGTATAGAATGCTAGCAAGTAGTAGAATTGAATCTAACAATGAAGCTATGATATTCAATAGATATGTAATTGAAATTCAAATGTATGCGAGTATGTAAATATGAAAGTAATGGAATTTAGAAACCATAAACCTCCATGAATGTATGCTTGAAATCCGCTTAGAGATGATGAAAGAGTCTTGAGGATGCACAAAGGATCTTGAAGGAAGATCACACCACCATGATGGCTAGATCTAGGGTTTGAATGATGAATCTTGAATGTTTGGACCTAATCCCTTCAAAGGCTTGAAAGCTTGAAACCTTGATCTTCAATGGAGAACTTGAATTCTTGAGAGCTTGTAAATAAATGCTTGAATCTTCACTTGATCACCTAGTTGATAATTCATAATGCTTCAATAGAGGACTTAGCAAAAATGAGAGAGAAAGCTTCCCTTTTATATGAAATTAGGGCATAATCTCCTAAGGAGGCCTACATAGGATAATTAAATCACCATTAAATAATTTACCCCTAGGATAGGACCTATATTAAATACAATTTAGGAATCAATCATTTCAGAACCCGGAACAGCCGACCTGGGAGTGGGAGAAAACTTTTTGTGAGGACCGACATCTAGAAAACTAAAAAATTCCTTGGATTTGGATCCTGGAATAGGGTCGAGGTTGGCCCTATCCTAGGACAAGGTTGAGTTCGACCCTATCCTAGGTTAGGGTTGAGGTTGACCTTGTCCTAGGAGGTCGACCCTGGCCCTGAATCCCAGAAATATAGGTCTGTATCCTAGAATGCAAAAATTAGGTCAGAAAATGGTGGACAGAAAGGTGGATTAGGGGGATGATGTGATGGAGGTCAAATACATCCCCTAAGGAGGGTTAAATTCTCTTAATATGGAAGTTCTTCAATTTTAAGATGATACTTTAAGCCCCCACTTTAGTGGGAGTACGGAAATCGATCGTGCTCATGGTAAAGTTGGAAGAAAAAGATCCTGGTGGATTGCAACGAGGTAGAATATCCCTAAGTCAAGGACACGAGCCCCCAGACTAAGGATTATAACTCAAAATATACACATAAAGATAAGGAAAGTGAAGAACATTGAATCATAGAAAACATACATGACTACATAAGTAAGACAAGAACAACACTATTGATAACATAGCTTCATGATCTAATCCTACTAGCATGAAAGTGAAAGAGAGAAAACAGAAAGTGGTTACCTCACCTAATAAGATGCCCACCTTAATATGAATCACCAAGGAGGGAGATCCCCAAACAGGTTCACCCATAAACTGTCCTTGTAATTATAAATGCATCTTCTGATGAATTTTTGAAAATACCCATAGATCCATGTTCTTGTATTACTATGGAATATAAAATGCGTGTCCATTTAGGATTTAGCAACTTATGTGCGTTACCTTTCGAGGATTTAGAATATCGTAAAGTAAAAAGGGTGCGTATCTCTTTAGGATTTAGCAACTTATGTGCATTACCTTCTGAGGATTTAGCAAAAATAAAAGTAAAAATGTGTGTCTCTTCAGGATTTAGCAACTTATGTGCATTACCTTCCAAGGATTTAGAAAAAAATAAAAGTAAGAATGCATGTCTCTTCAGGATTTAGCAACTTGTGTGCATTACCTTCCGAGGATTTGCATGCTGTAAAATGTAAATAAATGTAAACTATAGTACAAGGGAGACCCTATATATGCCCCCCTCCTTATCATGGCTACCCAATAGGCAGGATAAGGAAGAGGAAGAGGATACCTACTTCACATGGTAAGGAGATATCCCACTTTACAACAATGTATACCATATTCTTAGCGAAGAGTATTGACCCTTACATATAAGAACATAGATAATAATGAAATGAATATATCAGTTATGGAAAAAGGATCCTTAAAGAGGAAGAAATCTTATCAACAAGAGCCCTACCATAGAGGAGTGCTTAGGATAAAATGTCATCTTTGAAAAGCGAGAGGGATCCAAGATTCAATCATCAAGCCCCCTGCAATGAAGAGGATGAGGAATTTTGGAATGAAGGATACAAACTCTAACCAACAAGTAAGGGCAAGAGTTTATAAAGAACATAATTTTGCAAAATAAAGAAGAGGTAATGACCTAGGACAATCACCTCTCCAATAAGAAGGTATCAAATGGTCAAAACATAGATCTCTATAAGGAAAATAATGTTTGCAACATTAAAAAATGCCACTACACTAAGGAAAGTAGATCCTTAGATAGAGGTAGAAGGAGGAAATACCTTTCCCCCAAGAGATGACGGCAAGGGATATATCAACTTATATCAAAAAAGTTTATAAAGATAAGAGATAGCTTTACACAACAAATGTCCTAGAAAGAACATCATGAGTGAAAGAAGTTTTAAGGATAGCATGTAGAGAGAATAGCCAGTTATACTCAAAACAACATTCATGCTAAGAGAATAATGGATCCTATAAGATTGAAAGAGAATACCTCTTGCCCCCCAGTTTAAGAGACAAGAGGAAGAACATAATCTAATTTGGAGAAGAAGGAGGGGAATGCCCTATGTAAAAATTATGAAGAAATTGTAATACTGCTCAGGAATGAGATATAATTCCCAAAGTAGCTCTTTCTCTAACATATAATTTGAAATGCACACAATCAGCAAGTAAATTTTTATTACTATAATGAAAGGGACATCTATATTTAGATAAATCATTTTTGGGAATAGGTTTAAAGATTTCTTTCTTGGAATTCATTAGATGGACATACACTTTCTTAGCCACATCTTGAGGAGTATCAGGATGATCTAAGGTAGGTGTTCGAAGAAGAATATCAAGAGGAGGACGATAGTTAATATCAGCCACATGAAATTGAGAAGATGAATAACCTATACCATGCATATCATGTTTAGGAGATACATTGATCGGGTTTTTAATGCCATGTTCATTAACACCAAGCCCTAAACCCTTAGAACGTTGTTTATCAACCATAGTGTATCTAGTAGTATACCTATCTGGCATAACATTGATGGGAGATGATTGATTATGATGCTTATGAGAGAATGTTGTATAAGGTGGAACAATGGTTTTAGGAGAAGTTTCTTTGGATTTCCCTTTATTATCACCATGACTAGGATAAGAAGGAGAAGGAAAATCTAGGAATTCTTGGACATCCTCATCTTGTACCATAGTTTGAGCCTTAACAAAAGTATGAGAGGAACTAGGGATGTAAGAGGGAAGAATAGGAGTAGGATTATTAGGAATGATTGGATCAGGAAGGTTAGGAAGAGGATTAGGAATATTATGATTAGGATTAGGAAGATTAGGTAAGGGGGTATCATCTAACAAATTCTTCACATAATCCAAAAGAACAATAAGTCCACTACACAAATCCTTAATTAAAGTTTTGAAAGTAGGGACACTAGTATTGGTCAATCTTAAAATAGCATAGGAAAGTGAAATATGAAGATTAAAAAACATAATAAAATGGATAATACTCTCATAGACATCATAGGTACTATAAAGAGATGCTAAAAGAAGCATAATGAGAAAAATAGCCATACACCAAAAGAACTTCATAATAAATGAAATGCAAGAAGTGTTTTTATAAATGAAAATTGTAATCTAAGATATAAATCTAACACCAAAGAGAAGGAGTTGTCTATCGCGGGTTCACCAAAATGTAATGTGGTGAAAAAATGATGGGTGAGGGTGAAGGATTAATATGTGAAGTTTGGAAAGGGGGTTTGATTGATTGATTAATTAGATTAAAGTGTATTGAATTCCTTAACCCTATTTTCACCTCTTACACTTAATTGAGTTTGATATTGATTGTATATTGTTATTATGATTAGGGGAAGATAAGATGCTCCTTTCTTTCACCCTCAAATACACAAATAGGAGATCCAATTTGATCAACCCAAGTAGAAGGGTTAATGCACAAGTGAATCAACTATTTGGAAAGAGAACAAGAAAGGGGATCTTAAATTCTATCAATTAATTGATTAAAAATGATTAATGATAGTAATTGAAAAGGATAGAAGAAAGAACCAACCTTACAAAATTGCAGATCAAATATTGCTATTTTTTGAGGTCTGTAGATTATTTCTGGAAATGCTGACAATTGATCTCGAACCGAAACGCAGAGACGAACAAAACCCACAAATATTTTTTTGATCCTATGTCGATTTATGAAAAAGGTTGACCTTGTATCAAAAATGCCAACCCTATCCTGCACAAATCCGAAAGTGTCCCTGTTCGCACTGTCTGAAGGAAGACTGAAAAGGGTATCCAGATCTGGTCTCAGATCTACAGTCCCGAACCTGTACCTGCAAGAAAAAAAGGTTTTTTTTTTGTGGGGAAGGGGTTTGCCTTGATCAAACCCCAATTTAGGAATTAACCTTGAAATCAATAAAGTATAGAATGCTAGCAAGTAGTAGAATTGAATCTAACAATGAAGCTATGATATTCAATAGATATGTAATTGAAATTCAAATGTATGCGAGTATGTAAATATGAAAGAAATGAAATTTAGAAACCATAAAACTCCATGAACATATTCTTGAAATCTACTTAGAGACGATGAAAGAGTCTTGAGTATGCACAAAGGATCTTGAAGGAAGATCACACCACCATGATGGCTAGATCTAAGGTTTGGATGATGAATCTTGAATGTTTGTACCTAATCCCTTCAAAGGATTGAAAGCTTGAATCCTTGATCTTGAATGGAGAAATTTAATGCTTGAGAGCTTGGAAATAAATGATTGAATCTTCACTTGATCACCTAGTTGATAATTCATAATGCTTCAATAGAGGACTTAGCCAAAATGAGAGAGAAAGCTTCCCTTTTATATGAAATTAGGGCACAATCTCCTAAGGAGGCCTACATAGGATAATTAAATCACCATTAAAGACTTTTCCCCTAGCATAGGACCTATATTAAATACAATTTAGGAACCAATCATTTTGGAACCCGAAACAACCGACCCAGGAGCGGGAGAAAACTTTTTGTGAGGACCGACATCCAGAAAACTAAAAATTCTCAGGATTTGGATCCTAGGATAGGGTCAAGGTCCACCCTATCCTAGGATAGGGTCAAGGTAAACCCTATCCTAGGAGGTCGACCTTGTCCCTGAATCCCAAAAATAGAGGTTTGTATCCTAGAATGAAAAAATCAGGTCAGAAAATGGTGGACAGAAAGGCAGATCAAGAGGATGATGTGATGGAGGTCAAATACATCCCCTAAGGAGGGATAAACACTGTTAATATGGAAGTGCTTCCATTTTAAGACAATACAGTATTATAACATAATATTTAGGCTTTTTTTTTTAAATTTTTGAGGTTTTTCCAATTTTGAAATTGAGTAATAAAATTTGATTTACAATCTTAGCTTTTTGTATCAATTCCAAATAAATCGAAAGCTACTAATGTCCTTCCAAAGAGGTATATTTAGGCATTTTTTGAAATTGAGGTTTTTCCCATTTTGAAATTGAGTAATTAAATTTGTTTTACATTCTTAGTTTTTTTGTATCAATTCTAAATAAATGGAATGCTACTAATGTCCTTCCAAAGAGGTGCCGCTCAAAGCTGGCTAGTGGCACAACTGTTAGAATAGTCTCAAAGGATAACTGAGAGGGGGGGGGGGTGAATCAGTTATCAATAACTTTAGTTCTTTTTACTTCTTTAAATTTTAGAATACAACAAAGTAAATTCTTAATAAGATAACACAGTACTCAACACACAATTTGATTACGGGGAAACCAAATGGTAAAAACCCTGGTGGAAATTAGCACCCACAATAAAATATACTTGTTTGTAGTAATCCCTGTTCGAAGATATTTCAACCCTGTTAGGAGTTGTACATTACAATGCAATAAGTATAGTGACCTAATTAAGGGTCAAACCCTATTAGGAGTCTTTTACAAATAACCCTGTTTGGGTGGTGGACTCACTATCCAAAAGCTCATTGCTTGATGGTGAAGGCTACAACCTTTTGTATAATAGATATGCACTATATCTGATGATGAAATGTAGAGTAGACCTATTGTCTTGATCATTTCTAGTGTATTGCAATCTTTCACTTCTTCTTCACATAGACTCTTGATGAATGAACCAACTCTGATAATCTTCTCTGTACATCTTTCTTCACATTTTGTATCATTCACACTCAACATGTTACATATGAATCACTATAAGTATCTTCCAGAAAGTAGAAAACTCTCCACAACATCCTTTTCAGCTCTACTAAGAACGAAAGCACAATTACAACCGCACAAGTATAAACTAAATAGACGCGACGCTTCACTAAGTCGGCCTCACAAATTTAACTCTAACTTTGCAATCTTCTTGAAACACATTTGGCACCTTTGGATTAATATCATCAACTCATAACTAATAATGAATATACACACACATATACAGAAGATAGGTGCAACTCAAGAAACACGTGATATACGTCGGCCCTAAACCGTTACACTTCTAGAATTGTAACTGCAAATAACAGAATTGCATAACTTTACTGAAACATTATATCAAGGTCTGTGTGTATGAATATAACATAATAAACATGTCAAAAACATGTATCTATCCACGCAAGTCTTCATATGATCATTCTGATAAGTACATACAGAATTACTACTGTGTATTATATGTTGTCATCAATGACAAACATACAATCAATCAACTGCTCAGAATCAAATCTCCAAAAATCTCCCCCTTTGACATTGATGGCAACATATGATATCAAAAACATCCTCTATTCATGGTGTCTTCTGTTTTTTACAATCTTCTCAATATCCTCATTAATGATTTCTCTAAAACTGCTGCAGTTCCTCTGTCTATATTTTTGTTCCATGTATATACTCGCCTAGAGTATATGCTCCCCTTTAGTACATACTCCTCCTTAATATATACTCCCCCTTTGACATCAATGGAAAAGGGTGCCATAGTCTTTTAGGTACAGATAGTACTCCAGAAGTAGAGTAGTCAACCATTCATCAGTCACTTAATGACTGATGTCTTTGCCGCTTCTTCTAAATAGACTTAGGAGAGGGAATTAATCCCAACTTCTCCCTGAGATACTCAAAAGTATCCTTTGATAATGGCTTAGTGAAAATATCTGCCAATTGTTCTTTTTTGTTCACATAGTCCAATTTAACTTCTTTGTCTGCAACATTTTCTCTTATGAAATGATACTTGATCTCTATGTGTTTTGTCTTTGCGTGCATCATAGGGTTCTTATACATGTTGATAGTGCTAGTATTATCACAATGAATAAAAATAGGATAATCAACCTGAATGCCAAAGTCTTTAACCATGTGCTTGATCCAAACCATGGTTGAATAATTTAGTGCTGCTGCAACATATTCAGCTTCTGCTATTGAATGATAAATATAGTTTTTCTTCTTTCTTATCCAAGAAACCAACCTGTCTCCAAGGAATACTGCTCCTCCTGAAGTGCTCTTCCTATAATAAATACATCCTACCCAATTTGCATCTGTATACACATGAAGCTTTATATTCTTTGATTTAGGATACGATAAACCAAAGTCTATAGTTTCCTTTAGATAGCTGAATATCCTCTTGACTGCCATTAGGTGACTCTGCTTGGGTTCAGCTACAAATATTCCAACAATGCCAACTGCATTAGATATGTTAGGTCTAGATTGAGTTAGATAAATGAGTTTACCAATCATAGATTTGTACAATGTTTTATCAACTTCTATGGAATCATCATCCTTTGATAGCTTGCTTCCTATTATCATGGGAGTGCATACTGGCTTACAATCCTCCATCTGGAAGGTCTTCAATATTTCCTTCACATATTTTGATTGATTAATGAATATTCCTTTATCCGTTTGTTTTACATTCAGTCCCAAAAAGTATTTTATAGGACCAATCATGCTCATTTAAAATTCATTCTGCATTTCTTTTTCAAAAGCTATACTCAGCTTGTCATTACCTCCAAAGATAATGTCATCAACAAATATGGCAACTAATAGTAATCCATTAGGTGTCTCGCTTGTGAATAGGTTATAATCTGCTGCTCCTTTCTTGAATCCAATCTTGGTGAGATAACCATCAAGTCTCTCATACCAAGCTCTTGGGGCCTGTTTAAGACCATAGAGTGCTTTCTTCAATTTGCATA
>MU223823.1:2505659-2517487 GCA_018584345.1 Thuja plicata | reverse complement strand
TATATATATATATATATATATATATATATACTCGAGAAGAGTTTGAAAAAATTGAAGTGTCTATCATAAAAAGTTATATGCTAATTTAAAAAATATTTAGAATTAACTTTATATATGTCTATATATAAATATATATGTATATATACATACACACATACAACATTTTTAATAAATATGATTATTTTTAAAATAGCTTATTAAAATGTTTTGATAATAATTTCTATATTTTTAAGTTTTATTTATTTATAATTAATTGATTTTTAGATATGTTTTATGAATACTATTTTTAGACTTTTAAAAAATATATAATAGAATTTAATAATTATAATTACTGTTGAATCATATATTTATATTTTTAAAATAATTTGTATGTCTATTTTGAATTTTTACTTAAATATTTTAATCACTATAATATTATAACATAAGTAATATATATTAAATAAAACTTTTAATAATAATATTATTTAATTTTTAAAAATATATAGATAAATAATAGTAAATATATAATTAACATATATATAATTTTCAAATTATACAACAAATTTTTTAATAGTAAATTTTAGTTATAATTTTTAAACTTTGATTCTTATTTATTTTAATAATTATTTGGATTCTTATTTATTTTAATAAATTTTAGGTTATATCATATTATATGAAAAATTTAATAATATGATTATTGAACTTTTAAAAATATATATGTAAGCAATGTTATTAAATTTTTCATATAATTTATATTTAAAGTCACTTAATTATCACTTAATTATACATTATATATATTATAATAAAATTATTATCGGAATAAATAAGAAATTTTTTTAAACGATAATCTTACAAGTGACATAACTTACAAATGAAATCATGTAGGTTGTTGGTTCTGTGTTTTTTCGGTGATCTCTGCTTAAGCAACGAGTTATCTACGTTGTTGACGGTCTATGCTTTCTGGCGGATGCTCTGCGTTCTCCAATGCATGTGTGTCCTCTTGTAATCCAAGTTTGTTCTTTCCTTATTAATGCAATATGTTAGATATATTAAATCCCCATCATCCCCTCCGTCCGACGGTAGAGTCTGTACCCTCTGCATCGGCTCCCACTAGGGCTCCCATGGAGTCCAGCTCAAATGAGGCCATTAATACTCTTGATGGATCCATTCCCCCATCCAAACCTATCAAATCCTTCCCGCCTGCTGTCTCAGGCTCCAATTCTTCCATCTCTGTGGAAGCTAGGCTCAAATTCGTAGAGAACGATGGAGACCGTGAATCTGGTAAGGACTCTAGAACCCTGAAATCTTTCTCCATTTCTCCCAATTCCAAAATGGTCAATGAAATCAATAAAGAAAAAACTAGGTTAAATAATTCCACCATTTTCTTCATTGCGGTTGAAATTGATAAATGTCCTGCCCATAAATTTCTTGATGACTAGTTCCATAACTTCTGGAACATAAAATTTGGGTATTGTATTTCATTTTGTAGGAAGATTCAGAAAGGTTTCTATGTTATTTTCTTTAATAATCTGGATGCCCAAGAAGCCATTATCAAAAGGAAATATTGGACAATTGGGAACACCTCCTTCCGTGCACTCGCATGGACGCCAGAAGCTATTCACGAAGAGGTTCTTTCCCTTTTCGCTCCAAGGTGGATTTTGGTTAAATATTTACCACCATTTCTATGGTGCTTCCTACCTTAGTTAATTGAGCTAATGGGTAAGGTTATTAGGGTTGATGATACTGCAAGGCTTGTTCCTCATATGGACGCTAGAGCCCTTGTTTCACTCAAACTAGACATGTATATCCCTAATTCCATAGACATCAACATCTCAGATGAAACATACTCTTGCCTGATGGAGATCTTAGGAGGACTAAATGCATGTTTTCTCTGTAAACATGAGGGCCATTTGAGAAAGGAATGCCCGATCATTAAAAAAAGGCCAACTTCTGCAAAATCAAACCCTTCCTCTAATATTCCCTCATTGTCCAAACCTAAGAATATCCCCCAAGAGACATTATCTTCCCCTCAGGTTGAAATCTAGAGTGCTTCCCTAGATGTTGCCTCACCTTCCTTAGCCTCCCCTCCTGCTCAATCCCTTGTGAATCCCATGTTTGAAGCTCGACCCATTATTACTCCTTCTGATGGCTTCCAAATTGTGACCAAAAAAAGGAGAAGGAAAAACATCAAAGCTCCCTCGGTCTCTCCTCTCCCTCTTTCTGTCCCTTTCCCTCTTAACTCCCCCATCTCTGACTCTTGAAAATTTTATCCTAATGATCATTTAGATCAGATACAATCTCATGACCTTCATCATAAAAAAACTGAAAGCACTTGATAATGACTGATTTTTAGAAGTCATCCCCACTAGTTCCAAACCCACACAACCTAGTGCTCTTAACAAAACTATGTCCTCGAGGGTGAACACTAATAATACTTCAAACCCATTCATGGATATGGAAGTGGTGGTGTCACCTCTATATGCTGATGATGAATATGATGATAAAAATTATTTCCCAAAAACCAAATGGAGAGGATGACCTCATTGCTCTAAGAATAAAAGCTCTTCGGTGTCCAAAAATAGAGAGGTCTCCTCTGATACCAATATGCCTCCCAATGAGGCGACGGACCTTAATTGCAGCCCACCCCAATCTGGTTCAAAATGAATTGCACCTCATGGAACATTAGGGGCCTCGAGTCCCCTAACATAAAGTATATTGTTAAACATTGTTTAAATTCTCTTAGTTCCATTGATATCCTGATGTTGCAAGAATTAAAAACTACAGGTTTCATGATTGATGTTAACTTAAATTACATTTGGAATGATGCTATCAAAATATTTACTAATCATCCTAAAGGGAGGGGAGTGGCTGGTTTGCTTGTCAACCCAAAATGGTCTAATTCTATAAATAATAAAGGTGTGTCCCCCTGTAATAGGGAGGTTTGACTCACTTTTAATATTAATAATTGCAATTTTGGTGTCTGCTCCATTTACGCTTCCAATGATTTCAAGGAAAGATAAGAACTATGGGATTGGCTGAACTCCCTTCCGAACATCCCTTGGCTCTTTGCGGGTGACTTAAACATGGTTGAATCTCAGGAGGATAAAATGTGTGGCCTCCCCTTTTCTTGGAAAGATAATGAAAAACCTCACTGGCTTAATCTGAAATGTAATAAAAACTTATTTGATCCCTTAACTGGCAATAAAGACTCCAAACATGACCCATGGCATACATGGTGCAATTTTAAACAAGGTGATTCTAGAATATATGCTAGACTGGATAGATTTTATGCTAATAATTTTTTTTCTCCTTTCTCCCCAACTCTCGTGGAGGTCTAGTCATTGTGTCCCCTATTGCTCTCTTTGACCATCACCCTATATTTGTTTTGGTAAGGCTTAATAACTCCCTTGTTTGGCATAATTTTGGTAACCCCAAATTCATTCTCAACACTTCTGTTCCTTAAGATGAAGATATCCTTTCCGCCATTAACCTTATTATACTTATTAATATAAATAACCCTCCTTCTCTCTCACATCGATCTTTGGAATCAGAACATCCTCTCTTGGCAATCCCTGCTTCAAACCTTAGGTCAAAAGAAAGCCAAACACTTCATATTCATGAAAAACTTGCTCTCTGATAATCTTCACTATGCTTAGTTGCATGTCGAGTCTGATCCTACTAATTGTGATCTTATTTCCAATATCTCTAAGGCTAGATCTGAGCTTAGACAGCATCAACAGATCAAAGTTAGAGGAGCTAAAATCAGATCTCATGCCCATTGGCTTCAATATAGGGATAGGGGGTCTAAATTTTTCTTTAACCTTCGCAAACAAAAGCACTGCAATGAAACTATTGATAGAATAGTGATTGAAAACATGGAAATTAATAATGTGAATCACATAAAAGTTGTCTTTGCTTCCTTCTACAAAGATCTTTTCACCTCTGAAGATACTAAGGAATCCAAATGCCTTAGAAACAACTACAAGACCCTTTTCCCCAAAAGAATATCCATGCAAGATGCTTCTCTTCTTGGCTGTGATATTTCTATTGAGGAAATCAAACAGACTATTCATTTAGTCAAGAATGACAAGGTGTTTGGTCCTCATGGGATTCCTGTGGAATTCTATAAGGCTAACATGGATTGGATTTTCCATGACCTGTATGATCTCTACAAAGAAGCCCTAACTAAAGGCTCCCTCGCCAGCTCTATTAACAGTGGTATTATTAAAATCATCCCCAAAGATGGAGACAAGGCCCTTATTAAGAATTAGAGTCCAATTACCCTCCTCAATGTGTCTTACAAAATTATTGCTAAGACTTTGGCTATTAGAGTGGAGAATATTCTACCAAATTTCATTAGCCCTTCCTAGACTGGCTTCACTAAGGGTAGGTTAATTCTTGAAAACCTTATAACTGGTTGGGAATCTATGGATTGGTCTAGACATTCTCAATAGAATAATGCTATGTTACTTCTTGACTTTGAGAAAGCTTATGACAGGATGGAATGGGGATTTATATCCATGATGCTGGAAGCCTTTGGATTTCCTTCTGCATTCAATAAATATGTTAACCTCCTTCTTAGAGATGATTCTGCTCAAGTGGATGTGAATGGATCTTTGTCTAAGCCTTTTTCCCTTGGTAGGTCTATTAGACAAGGTTTCCCCCTTGCTCCTACTCTTTTTGTTATTGCCTCGGATGCACTCATTTACATTCTTAGGGACAAATCCACCTCCTAGGCTATCAGAGGTATCACTCTGCCTGATAAATTTGAAATCACAAACTCCCAAATTGCCGATGACACTGCCTTTTTTCTTGAAGTTTCTGAAGAGAAATTTTATGCTATGCATAACAAACTTAGCGCTTTTTGCACTATCTATGGTGCCTGTTTATCCCACTCCAAATGTATTTGCGTTGGGCGGAATTATCGGCCCCCGGAGTGGTTTGATAAGTTTAATTTCCAATGGGGTGGGCCTCACCAGATTGTTAGATACCTCGGTATCCCTTTCTCCGTGGAACCCTCCACCAAGGATATGTGGCTCTGGGTTAAGGAAAAAATCACAAAAAGCTGAATAAGTGCCATAATAGATCTCTCTCTTTGGCTGGCAGAGTTTAGGTCTACCAAAAAATTCTTTCATCCTACAACATCTATTATTCCTCAGCTTGGATGTTAAATAACTATCAAATTCTTGAAGTCAAAAATACTATTAGGAACTTTTTGTGGTCGGATGATAAAGGGACCAAAAAACTTCATGTTGTTAAATGGAAGTGGTGCGACACTGATAAATTACTTGGTGGGCTGGGGCTCAAAGACATTAAAACTCAAGGGATTGCCCTTGCTGCAAAATGGATCTTCCACTCTCTGGATGGTGATGACCCATGGAAGGTTCTTATCAGAAGTATCATTGAGAGAGGCTTCCCTAGAAAAGCTAAGTACTGGAAAAATCTACCACTCTTCGATCGCATTGTTGTAGACTTTCCTATCTTTGTCCAAGGATCTGCTGCCTTTAATCATATCTGGAGAGCCTGGGAACATATTAAACATCTTATCTCTAATAAGACCTTCCATGAATCTAGCCTTCTTTTTGGTGAAAGGTCCATTTGGTGGAATCTGCACATCTCCAGAAAACCTCTTGCTCTCTCTCAAGGATGCTCTGCTAGAGCGTGGCACAATTTGGGTATTTCTCAATTTATAAGCCTATTTGAGCATGACAGACTTATAAGTTGGGAGGTGCTCAAAACCAAATACAATATACCCCTGTCCCAAAAGAAGACTTATAACATTATTGATAAAGCTTGCAAGGACTTACCCAACACTTGTCATATTGACTCCCAAAGATTTTTGAAAATTAAATGGCATGATGGCACTATTGTGAAAAAAATTAAAGGCAAAAACATCTATAAAATTCTTAATCAGAATGATACTATCATCAAACATGTCAATAAAATATGGTATACTGATATGGAATCTAATACTTAGAAAAGTTACTTTGACAGACTTTGGAGAAATGACATTGAACATAAGATAAGTTGTTTTAAGTGGCTAACGCTTCTTGACAGGGCATCTACAAGATTCCTGAATCCACCAGGCATATCCTTCGCGATTGTGCTTTTGCAAAAGAAATTTGGGCTATGTTTGGGATTACTTACCCTAAATATCTTAATAGTTTTGAAATTATCAATGGGCATGTTCATGGCTTAAAGAAAGATACTAACCTATTCTAGAATATTTTGTCTTCTAACATCCTCTGGCAGATTTGGAAGTGCAGGAATGAAGAAAAATTTCTTGACAGTCCCAGAGTTATTACTGAGTTTTTCCGTAAACTCACTTACTCTAAAATTTCTTCGCAGGTTTCTATCCACATGTTAATTAGCGGGGAGAAGCTGAAGAGGTTCCTAAAGTTGGGTCATTCCACAATGTTTGTCTTCGAGATGAAAGACAGCTACGAATGGAGGAGGCACATGGAGAATCTCACTATTTTCGGATAGACAGTTAAAAAACTGCATGAGGAATTGAAGAAGAACAAAAATGCCACGGATGACAAGATTTTCATGCTGGCACAAATCTAGACTAAGAAGAACATAGTATGGATGGAAGGCCCCCTAGGGTGGACTGCCTAGGTAGACACCTACTATGATATTTTGTACACTAGATCCTTGTTATGTACTTCTCTATGTTATGTTGATACTCTTTATCATTGATGTTTGATCTTTTTTTATACTTTCCGGTGTGAAGCTATGCCTCTTTTTTAACACTTTCTGAAACTCTCTTGTGTAAAAAACTTTCTAATCCTCTTATTATCAATACATTTTTTTTTTAAACAAATAAATATATTATTTCTTTTTAAAGTATTTAATTATATAATTCAAAAATAATTATATTTATTAAAACCGTACTACATAAAAATCTAATTCAAGCATAAATGGTTAAATTTTAAAAAGCTTAGTTTTATACATTTAACTAATAATATATTATATTGATTAATTTACTATAATACTTAAAATATAATTTATAATAAATTTAAAAAAAAAAATTAAATTAAATTAATTTTAAATTAAAAACTAAAAACATTTTTTAAATACTATGGTAAATTTAAAACAGTACTTTGTTATATATTTTTCTTACTTTCACCAATGATAGTACTATTTCTGCCAACTACCCCTGCAATAGTATGGTGCCTAACATGGATGTTAATATGATGCATCCACCACTGCCTTCGGTTTGAATGATAGTGAAGTTGGAAGGAATTAATTTCTCCCTCCCGCGTCTATTCCATATTGAAGTTGGAAGGATTGTTTAGAATGCCTAAATTAATTACTCCGATGAAGACAGGGTGTCGAGTAGACAAGAGCCGACTCCAGCCGACTAGCCGCTTAGCCTCCCAGCGCATACCGTCGTCCACTGCACCGTCGACCATTAATGCTCCTACTAACTCTAAGCTGTAGTTTGTGTAGAATTTAATATGTAATTCTCTGCAAATTTGATGAATTGGAAATAGAATATTAGAGCTCTTTTTTGAGTTTCTTCTCTGTTGCTTGGTTTTTAACTGGACTGAACTGTTTTCCATGATTGTAGCAACATCAAATAAATTATATTAAGAGTGTTGTCATGTTTCCTATATATCTTCCAATAATTAAGTTCATATTTTTACATATTGCCTTATAAAATGGATGACTATCTCCTGATCTAGTATCCATGTCCGAGTCAGTTAGTGTACAGTTGTTTTCTTGTATTTGCTCTTTTGTCCACCTGGAATACAGATGTAAAGTGGCCGAGTTCTTTTTGTTAAGACGCACGAAACTCAAAGAAGACATGTTGAACAAAGTTGCAACTAACATTATGACCCTCCAAATAACTCCTTTTAATGCAACTGCATGTAAAATTTCAGCCAAACCCACATCCGAATCAAATGTTATGATCTTCGGATGCTCCATCATCATTTATTATACCTTAGAATTCTTTTAGCAAATTTTAAATGAGTTTTTTGAGGTTTAGAAATGAACCTAGAAACTAATCCAACACTATAAGAAATATCAGATCTCGTTAGAGTTAGATAATTTAAACTATCTACTAGTTGTCTATATAAGGTAGCATCAACTAAAGGAGTATTCATATCAACCATTAACTTAGTTCCTAATTCACATGGAATGGAAACATGAATAACATCATTCGTCTTAATTTTTTTTTAAATACCATGAGCATATTTTCTTTGAGATATAAAAATACCCTTAGGGATTTGCCAATTTTGCATTCCTCAGAAATAACGGAGAATCCCTAAATCAATCATTGGAGTTTTTTTATTAAGTTGAAACTTAATATCAACAATTAAGGATTTTGATCTTGAAGTAAGAATAAAATCATCAAAATATAAAATGATAATAACAATGTTATCTTCACTATGCTTAATTTAAAGATTAGGATCATTTTTACGTCTTATGAAACCTTGAGAAATAAAGAAAGAACTAATTTTTGAATGCCATTCCCTAGGTGATTGCTTTAAACAATAGATAGATTTCTTCAATTTGAAAACAAAATTTTCATTACCTTCTTTAATAAAACCGAGAGGTTGAGCCATATAAATTTCCTCATGTAAGTCACCATTAAGAAAAGCACTTTTAACATCCGTTTGGTGAATAGGAAATTCATTTTAGAAGCTAAAGAAATAACAAGTTTAATTTTAGGCATCTTAGTAACATGAGAAAATGTCTCATTATAATCTAAACCTTCTATTTGAGAAAAACATCTAGCACAAGTCTAGCTTTAAACTTACTAACTTCATTATTTGCATTTAACTTAGTTTTGTATAACCATTTGCATGAAACCAAATTATTTCCATCAGGTAAAGTAACTAAATCCCAAGTGTTGTTAGAAAGTGAAGTATAATATTCTTCCTTCATTGCTTTTTTCCAAAAAGGTTGAATTTTTACTTGTTCAAATGTTCGAGGATCATTAGTATTTAGAATAGAATACATCAAAGCATAATTGCAATAATGAATTCTCCTAATTTTGAGTCCACTGATTCTAGTAATATAATCATCACTTACATAAAGTAAGTTTCTAAACCAAATAGAATTTTTCTTAGAATTAATGGACTCATCACTAGATGAAGAATCATTAGGAGTAGAGTTGGTTTTATCATTCACTATAAGGAATAGAAATATATACATTAGGAGTAGGGTTTAGAGAATGAGGTTGGTCCTCCACATCCACAATTTTACTTCCACTAAATTCAACATATTTCACCTTTGAGCAATCATAAACACCATTTTCTGCAATACACACATCTCTTGCAACTTGAACTTTGTTAGTAATTGGATTATAAACTCTATATCCTTTATTATTTTCATCATATCCAACAAAAATATAAGGTGTATATTTAGCATCTAATTTTTTCCTCTTTTGTTTAGGTGTGTGAACATAACCAATAGATCTAAAAACTCTTAAATTAGCAAAATTGGGATTCCTACTATACCACGCTTCTTCAGGAGTTTTATCCTTTAAAGCTTTAGTAGGAGTCCTATTAATGAGATAAGTGGCTCCAGCCATTGCTTCAGCCCAAAACTTACAATCCATATTCTTAGAATGTAATAAACATCTAGCTATCTTAACTATAGTCCTATTCTCTCTTTCCTCTACATCATTTTGTTGTCGTGTATAAGGAACAATAAGATCATGTTTTATGCCAAATGATTTCATGTATGAATGAAAAGCATTATTAACATATTCAGTGCCATTGTCAGTTCTACAAATTTTGATTTTAAAACTATATAGCCTTTCAACAAACATGTAAAATTCAGCAAACAAATCAGGAACTTGATCTTTACTATGTAAGAAATAGATCCAAGTCCTTCTAAAAAAATATCTGCAAAGGTAAGTGCATACCTTGAACCTTGGATAGAGTTATTCTCTATAGGACCCAAAAGATCACTATGGATAAGGTACAACTTACGACATGCCCTGAAAGAATGATCATGTCGAAAGGGTTTCCTATGCATTTACCACTCATGTAACCAATGCATATAAATTTGGAAAGAATAAGATTAGGTAAACCATCAAGCATATTTGGTTTTTGCATCAAGGAGATATAATCAGAATTTAAATGGCCAAGCCTTTCATGTCATACATTGAAATCAACATTAGCATGCAATGAGAATTTTGTAGTTGCAAACTCATAAAATTTAAACAAGTTATCATGATCCATTTTGGCATTAGCAGCAACTTGATCGGATTTAGGAACAATAACATAGCACATATTCTTATGAAATTCAACCTTATAATATTGACATAGTTGAGCAACTAAAAGAATATTAGATTTTAAATCAGGAACATAAAGAACATCAAGAAATTTTCCATTAGGAACAAGAACATCACCAAAACCTTCAAATTTGAAACTATGATTATTAGCTAATTGAATTGGAATATTAGAAATACCAGGTTGCAAAGATTCAAAAACTTCTTTATAAAATGTAACATGTTGAGATGCACCACTATCAATAATCCACTCCAAGGGGTTAGAAGCCTTATAACTAATGTAAAAGCATGACGATATTGATTACCATTAGAATTCTTATAATTTGACTTTTGATTATTTTGATTTATAGGTTCTTATCATTTTGATTTTTAAAGAAATTTTGAGTCACATGACCATTTTTCCCACAATAGGTACAATGGGGTTTTTTATTTGAACCTTTCTTGTGATGATTATAATTTTGATTATTCTCATGATTATTATTATTATTATTATTATTATTATTATTATTATTATTATTATTATTATTATTATTATTATTATTATTATTATTATTATTATTATTACTATTATTATTATTATTATTGTTATTATTATTATTATTAGGCCTAGAATTAAATTTATTATTATTCTGGCTTTGTTGATTATGATTATTATTAATGTGATCATTAAATGTAAAATGAGTTTGATTCTAATTTTTAGAGACAAAAACATGTTCATTAGACTTTAGAATTGGAAATTGAATCAACTTCACTTTCTCTTGAAGCAATAAAGTTTTAAAAATAATATAAGTTAATTGAGAAGCTAAAGTACGAAGAGCAAGTTGAGAATGCACATTAGTAATAAATATTTGAAAGTGTCTAGGAAGACATTTTTTTAAAACAATAAGAATTAAATGAAGATCAATTAACGATACTCCTAAACTATTCATTTGACTTCTAATATCAAATTTGAGCAAAAAAATCATCCATAGTTTTCAAGACGGTATACCTGAGATCCTCCAATTGATCTTGGAGTTAAATATATCTAGATTCATTTGAACTATCGTACATGTTTTTTAGAATAGCCCAAGCTACATGTTCTTCAGTAAAATATGCAATTAAAACATGTAAATCATGAGTTACAGAAATGCCAATTACGCCATGTACCTCCTCATTTTTAGCATTTCAAGCATTAACATCGTCTTGAGGAGCAGTAGCGGATGGTTGAGAAGCAGGATTAGTCGCAATGTATAGCATATGTTTGAAACAAAAGATAAATGATAGAAACAAAAGATATATGATAGATACAATTTCCAAGCATGGTAATTAGAACTATTTAACTTAATTTTTAGGAATAAGCATACACATGATTTAAATAAGAATAGAAAAAAGTTAGGATTCGACAAAATCACCTCAGAAACATTTATAAGAAACCTTTAAATAATCTAAAAATGAGATTTATCTTAATTTAAATCAAGGTTTGAATGATTAGAGAGTGAGCTTTAAAAAAAGTAAAATTTTGTTTAAAACTTTAAAATAATTGATTATAAGTGATAAACATAAAATTAAATCTCTAATTGGATTATAAAAAAGGTTATAAGAAATGTATTAACTTTAAATA
>MU223823.1:2480936-2505538 GCA_018584345.1 Thuja plicata | reverse complement strand
ATATATAACTTTGAGAATTAAAGAATAATAGTTAATGAAAAATAGTTGATTGAATGAGTAATTTAATATATTAACAAAATAAGTTAAATACAAACTATTTAAAAAAGGAATAACATTTAATGATAATAAACCAAATTTGATAAGCAATGGATTGCACCAAAGGGACAAAGGTAGAGGAGCTACAAATCTAGATGGAATAATGGACCGGTTTGTAGGAAGACCAGTAAGAATAGTAAACAAATTGGAGATGCTTCTAAGTTAAGAGTTTGACCAAGTAAGTTTGCAGACTGAACAGATAACCCTCTGCACAAAGATGGAAGGAGATGGCTGCCAAGAAACAAAGAATCTATGTAATGCGGGAGAGAATACAATAAAGAACAATCAAAGGGATGCATAGGAAGGGAGAAAAATTGAATAAAACCACTCTAAAGTGAAGAGAAGTTAAATAAAATGTTGTGTAGTGACTACAAAGGAGGGAATGCAGGGAGCTTGCACATGGATATCTGGGAAGTGTGGAGATGTGGGAAGAGGGAAAGGGGTTTAAAAATAAGAAGTTAAAGAGTTTAAACAACAAAAAAGGTTGCACAAACAAAGAACCAAATAACAATTAACAAGAAACTTATGCAGTGAAACAATGAAGTTTAACAACAAAGTAAGATAGGAGAGTTAACAACAAAGTTTAAATGCTATGTATGACAACAAACAAAAAAAAAATGAGTTGGATTTAAATTTTTATAAATATAGATGTATATTAAGAAAATAAACATTAGTATAACAGAGACAAAATAATAGAACCAGAGATATAAATATGCAAGTAAAACTATTAAAGAAATTAATTATTAGAACAAGGAAATGTTGCATGCATTGTTACAAGGGTAGTTGCCATTGCACCAAAAGATAGGCCTCTCAATGACTGATACAACCACTAGACTTTTAGAATGAAAAGGAAGGGGTTAGTCCATTGTCATGAATTTCAAGGGGAGTGCTGACCATTTTGACAACATGCACATCACAAAAATTTGAGATGTTATAATGTATAGCTTGCAAAATCTGAAATATTATAATGTAAATCCTGTAAGAAAAAAATTGCAGAGGATAAGTTATGAAAAACCTAATTAGATTAAATGTGAAATAATAAATATAATAAACCTTTTAGTTTCCTTACAAAGGTTAAAATCAAGGTAGATTGAAATGGGTTTGGCTGAAATCAGCCAAACCAAAAAAATTTAAGCACAACTCTTTGGCGGCAAGCCGACCAAAAAGGGTTAGAGTAAAAAACAATGCAAACTCTACAACATAGGACTTAGAAAATGAATCTCAAGCTTCTCGCTCAAACAAGAGTCTCCAAAGGTGTGTTCCAAAGAATGAAAACCTTCAACACAACACTCAAACAAAGATTAGCAACCCAAGCTTTGATACCATGAAAGAAAAATAATAAGATAAAGGAAATGAAAATAATCCAAGAGAGGTATGTGAAGAATAAATTGTTACCATGATAAAAACATGAACTAGGAGTAAGCACCCAAAATCCAATACAAGGAGACAAGAAGATTTTAAAATGGAAAAGAAAAGAAAAACTCCTTGTGATATTATCAATATGAGAGAGAGAGAGAGAGAGAGAGAGAGAGAGAGAGAGAGAGAGAGAGAGAGAGAGAGAGAGAGAGAGAGAGAGAGAGAGAGAGAGAGTCTTTTATAGATATGAGGAGAGGAGTTACAAAGTAATTCACCAATCTATGAATGCCAACATCTATAATAGGTGTGTGCAACGTGTCAAGATCCTCTTAAGGAGGAATATATAAATTCCTTAATAAATGAAATAAAAGAAATGACATGTCCTCCCACTTGACCGAGAGGAAAAATTACATGTAGAAATTCCTTAAAATATCCTAATTAAATCAATGTAGGATACCTTGGTTTATCCTCAAGTAAATAATTAAATACAACCAAGGAAAGATTAACTATTCTAATAGTGTTAAATCCAACATACACAAACTTAATTCAACCTTGAATATCCATATATTTTCAATAGAATCTTGTCGAGGTGTACATACCTCTTTCATTTAAAGAGGTTTAGGTTATGATATCCCATCTTTAATTATCACCACATGAGAAAAAATTTACATATTACCAACCATGAACTAAGTTTATGTAGGTTTGAAAACACCACATGTAGTTTAACATAGAACTTTAGTTACAATTAAATCTTGTTAAGTTACACATACCTCTTTTACCTAAATAGGAAGGTTGTGGTATCAAACCTTTAATTTAAGATTGCACCAAGTGAGAAGAAAAAGTACAACTTATCACTTTATATACACAGTGAAATGTTATGACAACTTTGAAACAACATAAAATGAGAAATGTAGTTTTATTGGGGTGTACATGAATTTATTATCTAATGAAGAATTGTGTGATACCCAACCATTCATTTGAGATAACATAAAATAAGTCGAAATATATATCCTACAAACCATAAACAAATATTTTGAAGGTTTAAAAATGCTATGTGTAATTCAACATGCAATTTTATATTTAGAATGAAATCTTATCACAAATTTATAGTGAAATAAATTGATGAATACACTATTTTTGGGTGCACCTGCCTCTGTTACACAAAGAGGAAGGTTGTGAAATCCAATGATTAATTTGAGATAGCATCAGTGAGTAGAAAAATACATCTTACATACCATGAATTGAGTTTCTTCATGTTCAAAAGTACAATACATAATTCAACTCGCAACTTCATATCTCCAATGAAATCCTATCCCATCTTTATAGTAAAATAAAATGAGGAAATTACTTTTCTTTTGGGTGAAAATATCTAAAAGTTTCTTCATAAAAATGAAGGTTGTGAAGAATAACCTTTTCTTTGATGGTAGATAAATATACATACTATACCTCTTCTATTGATCAATTGTATAATAACAAAAAAAAATAAAGTGAAGATAAAAAATTAAAAGGTAGGAAATAATCTATTAGATGGTTGCACCATTATAAAGATTAAATGGGAAAAGGAAAATAAAAGAAGAGAGCACAAAGGATTTATCATCCTAAAACATATAAGAGGTATTAAATAAATATAATTATACCTCTCATAAATAACATATATATGAACCCCTTAAGTAGGTTCATATGATAATATTAGCTATTAAAAAGGGAATAATTCTAGTGTTTGTTGCACTCTCTCTATAATAGATATACTTTAGTCAACTAAATTCATTAACCCTTCTCCATAATTATACATAATTCAAACAAGGTGATAAAATTTCCATTGCCTCATTTTAAAATAACACCTTCCCATGCTTGTAGTAAGTCACTGTGAACTTATTTTGTTGTCTTTTCAGCATCGCCATGTCATTCATCAACCTTTGCAACAAAGGATCATTTGTAGTGGATGAGGAGGCACCCGTGGATTGAACTTCTCTTTTCCACTTTCCCGCTGTGATGAATGTATCCTTGAGTTCAATGGCTTTCCTTTGTGCTGCATTCAAATTGGCCACTCCATCCTTCAATAGGTGAAAGCTTATATCGGGAGGAACTACATTGAGAAAGAATATATTTTTATTTTTCTCCACTGGGAGCGGCATTGGCAGGAATTCTTTGCAAAATCCAGTTGAACTTAGCCACAAATTCTTGCATAGGTTCATGTATTTCTTTCTTTAGCTAGCTCAATTGAAGCAATAGTGAGATTTCATTATCAGGAGTTTTGAACCTTGCTTCGAACACATCCTTCATATCATCCCAGCTGGTAATAGATCCTTGAGCTAAGTTATTGAACCAATCAACCGTAGCATCAGCCAAAGTTCTTACAAAAAGCCTCACAATGACCTCCTGAGTGGGGAAACTGAGAATACCACAGGCTGTGCGAAAAGCACTCAAATGATCTTCAGTTGTCATCTTTCTATCTCCATTGAACTTGGGAAAGACCTTATTAGCTCCCTTTGGAAGAGAAGTAGGAGCATTGACCCCCAAGTTCAAAGGGCCTATATTTTGACCCCATGACTGATTGGAAGCCATGAGTGGGTGTTGGAAGTTCAAAGGTTGGGTATTGTCTTTTCAAAACTAAAGTTTTTAATTTCTTTTAATCCAATAGATATTCTTTTTGAGAAATGGGATATTCTTTTTGAGAAATGGGGGTTGTTTCAAACATATAGGTCATGGTTGTGGTTTTTGACTTCCACAGGGTGGAAATATACAAAAAATATGTTTTTAGCTACTTTTACCACAGTACCTGGTGGGATAATGGCTTGGACAATCGTTGATATGATGGGTCTACCCAAAGGTGAAGGGGGTCTTCTAGAGGTCTTGGTTCTTCTTTTCTTTGGGGTATTAAAATCAGGGAAGAAACTCAAAATTTTCAAGGCTTCAAAATCTGCATCAATCAAACCTTTGCTCTAATCACCTCTTGTGTACCTTTTCTCAGCCAGTTTCACTATCAAGATCAAACCCCAACTTCTTCTAAGGACCTTGTGCCACTCTATCTACAATCGTAGCTTCCTGAGCAATGGGAAGTTCTCTTAACCACTCCCCAATTTCTTCTTCTTCTTCTATGACTAGATGGACTTGTTGGTACTACTAATTGCTCTCCCTCAACTTCCACACAAAGGAGTTAAGATCTGCTATTATGTCTTCTTGAGTATCTAAGAAAAAAAATTAGGTTGCAACACTGGGTAAACTTCTTCTTGCCCAGGAATCACAATAGCGAACAATACCATAATTTATTCATTCGTGGAAATGCAACTACTTATTAGTATTTTGATAGCGCACTCCCCAGTTGACTCACCAAAAATATGTTGGTGAACATATTTTTTTCCTTTTTGATTACAAAATATACTAACTCTATGCCTCTTTGGAAACAAACTATCCTACAACAGTTGGGTAAGCATGAGATAATTTCTTCCCTCTGAATTATGTGAGGTATAGCTCCCTATCAGAAACATCTAATGAACTTCTGAATTTAAAACTAACACTTGTACTTGTAACCTAAAAGCACATAAGGATCTCTTAAATACTCTTAGGTATTGAGGTATTTTTAGACAATATGAATATAAAGAAATAGAATCAAAGAAAGGCACGGTTTCTTTGATTGAAACATAACGAACTTGAAAGGAAATAATGAAGAGAATTATCTAGAAATGCAGATAAATACCATGCATTCACCACAACATAGTAGCGAGAAATACACCAATTCACAAAGTAATTGACATATTATAAGTCCAAATTCATAGATTTAAACTTAGCATTGCATCAGAATAAAATGATCATACAGAACAAAGTCTGAAATTAATCTGATCCAGTATCTTTCTATTCAATTCTCTTAGGAAACACATAAAATCTTAAGAAAATCAGAAAATTTCAAACGAACTCTAATAGATTCAAAAAAATTCATCCTCTTCCCAGTTTTATGCCTAGACATATATAGTTTACCAAATTTGAGAGGCCTCCCAAAAAACTTGGCCTCCCAAATTAACCGAAAAGAAATGGTTTCAGAGTAGTAAATAAAGATAGAGTAAAAGTTTTTAACAACAACTAAATCATAAACAAAATGACTTAAACATAGGCATGAAAACCATCATGCACTTTTAGTTATTATCTCCTGACGTGGCTTCTCAGACCAGCTTCCAGCTCCGAAATGTACTCACTAACTCTTGGATCGTATGAGAGTGGAGACTCTTCACACCATTCCTATTTGCGTGACATGCACTTTTTTCCCATTTGAAGTCTCAAATTTTCTCTAACTGTCTAGGTAACTATCCTTGATTCAGATACATCATGGACTGAACATTAGCAACTCTGGTGAAATATTCAACTGTAATTTCCTCCTTTTCTTTGATATCATTCATTGCGTCCCCAAAACTCCTGGTCATAACCTCTTCATTTATATTTCCTTTTTTGAACAGAAGGATACCTGATGGGTTCACAACCTTAATGTCTTTTAATGCATTAGTATGCATTTCTTTGATCTCTTTCTCCATGGCACACAAGCTTGAGATCAATGTCTTAAATAGTTGACTCTTCCAAGTTAGATTTTTTTTAAGAATAAAGAGCATATAGACATCTATCATTTTCATTGGGTTCTCTACCAGGAACTTTCCAACTCCATATCCTTCTATCTCAGCAACTTGGGATACAACAACAACACATTTTTCTTCATTAAATTCCCAAGTTGGTATCAAGGTATGAATCTCCCAATCAGAGATTCTCCTTCTGCAAAGGCCGCTATGAACTCTTGAATGAATTTATTTCCATCAAAAATGATGCCACTGATCCAGTCTTTCGTAGCCACCATCAAGGCCCTGCCCTGATGCATTTGTTTCATAATTTTCTTACTATCTGTAGAATTAGGGTCACAATCTTGCAAAGATTGAGTTAGAAGAAAACCCCCAACTTTGCTGAGTGAACTAAGGAACTCAGCCATCATGATTACAAGTTGCTTGAGCTCGCGTTTCTCCTTGCCATCTTTCTGGGATTGACCAAGCATATGGTCCTCTAAGAATTTGAAAAGATGATCTCGAGTGTCTCTGTTCATCACCCAAAACTCCATTTTTGTAATTTCAAAATCTTCTACTGCAGGTTCAGGAATACCCTCCTTCTATTTGAAAGTGGCTATCTCTATGGTTACTTTTCCTATGACAGGGTTTGTAGTCAACCTTTCATTTCTCTTGGATTTCTTCATTTTTGGGGTATGAGCAGCATATCTAGTGATAATATCTTGAACTGGCAAAGAAACAGGTTTGAAACTGTGTGTCTTGCTCACTGATTCAGTTAGCCAAGGAGGAACTGAGTTAGAAACAAGACTATTTTCAACATACTTGGAAAGTGTCATGTCTTCTTGCTGAACCTCAAAATTATCCATTATTGTATCATGAATTCCTTTTCCATGTTCTGGTGAAAAAGAGATATATTCATCATTGAGATCAATGTCAATGAAGCTAGAGTCAGGGGAAGCCATTCGGGATCGACTTTCAGCTCTAGTTCTAGATCTTGTTCAAGGTGCAGTGGGATTTCCAATAGGCAAAACTCTTTTCTTAGTTGAAGGAAAATTACCTACATGAGTCAAGAAGGAAACGTTAGAAGAATTAGGTGGAACTTCAATTGAGATCGATCTGGCACTAGTTTCCTAAGGAGAGGTGACCCTTTCTCTGTTTAATTTCCTTCTTTTTCACCAGTCATTCGTGTAGGCCATAATGAACCTAGCTCTCAATTTGATGTCTTCTTCTTCATCCCCTATCCAATCTACCCTCGATAGAGTTTTTGCACTAGGTTCAGTAAAACTAGGTTCAATGATTTCTGACTCATCTTCGACCACATCAGAAACTTCAAGCTTTAGCTACAGACTTCTAATCTGGGGAACCAATAACTTGGAATGATCTCTTATCTTAATTTCCCTTTCATCTCCTATATCCTCCAAAAAATCTTCCATATGTAGATTCAGGTCCAACCACTTTTTCAAACTGAACGCCTTCACGGAAAACCCTTTATTGTCAAATCCCCTTCTCGACTCATAAAACAACATGTGAAAACTGGCTAAATTGCTTCCTATCACTGATGCATCTATCATACTCTTGCATACCAAATTTCCAAGCCTTATTGGAAACATTGAATCCCACTTATCTTCCGAGAGGTTATTCTTTATTATTGTAAACACTTGTCTACAAAATTATGCTAAGATGAAACAATCAAAGCAGAACCTGGGTAATCTGAGAGGTTCTTCATCAAAACCGCTGACTCTTAAATAGGTGAAGCAAGGAAACTGGATATAGAAAATCCTCAAGCTCTGAACCATTTTTTGTGCTTTTGGAGAAATTCTCTGATTTGGGGTTCCAGCTAACTGATTACATAATCTCCCAAGAAAAACATCATGAACTCTCCTATATTCTTCTAGAACCCTGTCTTTCCTTAACAAAGGACAATACTCAAAAATGGTTATATCTCTGTTCCATGGCTCATGAGGGATCCCAGTAAGATCTTGGTTGCATGCAAGGCAATATTTCAAGTAGGAGGACATATAAAATTCCTTTCATGTAGCTTGCGCCTGTTTGAGCTAGTCTCTCAATGAACTTGCGATTATTTTGGCCTAGTCTAGACTCTGTTTTCCTTCCAACACAATCTCTATGAAATGATACTTGTTCTTGTTTTGAACCTCTTATCCTATGTAACAAAATAATGATATTATGAATATGGGTTTTCATATGGTCTTTGGTTAAAATTTTGGGAAATCTAGAACCGCCTCTGTAGTTTGATATAGTCTATTTCTAAGTGATATTACTCAGTTTCTTGTCGCTCCTTTCTCAGAATTGTGCCAACGACTGAGTGGGGGTAAAACTCACAAAAGATTCATGTGGTATTTTGAAGACTGACATTATCATCTCTCTATTTATGGTCAAAATACTCTTACCCTCATTATTCAACACACTTTTGGACTTGACATTATAGCGGTATATACATTGTTGAATTAGTTCAGGACTTATCATAGCTGGTGGAAAGGAAACGGCTTGGAGTAAACTACTGGAAAAAAATTCTATAGTATGCTCCTCCTGTACTGAGTCTTTCAAAACTTCAACTATCTTTTCTACTTCGACTCCCAATAAATCTATGTCTGAAATGATCAGAGTTCTACAACCTAGACTTGCAGTGTTTCTCAAGAAATGCATGCTAGACCTCATCCTTTTTATCTTTACAGTAAATGAAAGACTACAATCTTTGGGAAAAAGGGCAAAACTAGGTAGAAAATAGTGAAGCAAATAGAGGGCTATTTGGGCATTACCTGTTCTCTACTGAACTGAAAAATCAAAACTTCTATCCTCTGTAGCCAAGACTCCACAACTTAGCTTTGAAAGGAAATGAGCTCGAACGATGAAATTTAAAGAAAACTCACTCTGCGAGAAAATCATCCAAGAGACGATAATTAAATGCTGCATGCAAGCTGAAATTAAATGAAGCTACTGATGTGAAATCTAGCCATCACTTCATTTAATTAAACCCCCTTAGGTCATTATTGCTGAATTAAATGCTATCCCTTTGTTCATACCAAAAAAACATCTGCCTTAACCTGCATTTCCAACTTGACTCTTCCCACGCGGCTGACTACTTTTCCAAATTGCCGTACTATTATTTTGGTGGATACGCTCTGACATGTCATATCAGCTATAAACTCAGTCATCACATCACCTTTGTGATTTGTTGAATCCTCTGTTTAACTGCTTTGAGCTACTTTGAACTGAGCTTCAAAGCGTTTCGAAGTGGTTTGATGAGGTGTCCCGAGTCCTACCTGCAATCACCGATATTAGGCCATAAAATTTTGATTGAACTACTTTTAACTACTTTGAACTAAAATTCAAAGTTGTTCAAAGTGGTTCATGAGGCAAAGACTGATACCAACTTTGACCGAGAGAACCGGCTTTCACAAGATGGGCTCATGACACATTTAAACAATAAGTTCGGAAGTATATCTAACATCACAAGACTCTTTAACTTGGACTTCTTTTGCATAAAGGGGGATCAGGAAAAACTTCAAGGAAAATATCAAAAGAGGGGGGAGGGAAATACTTTTGATTATGGCGACTCAAATAGACCCTAACACTCTAGAAATAAGACATGTAGATCAGTGTATGAGATAATAGAGTGTTTGTGTAATTATTTTTAATTGTAATTTTGTAAATAAATCTAAAGACTAATAGTAATATTGATAAATAATAAATTATATGGCCATTTCCATATCGATGTGTGATATCATATGAACAAAACAAATGTAACAATGTTTAATGTATGTGTGTGATTTATCTAAGAGTAATAACTTAACTTTTCCATTTTAATGTGTCATTTGCGCGAGTGTGGAATTCTAAAATTTTTAAGTGGAATTATTAGTTTGTAGTTTATGGGTATTAATAATTGGAAATTTATTAGTTTCATTTTACGGGTAGTAAATAATTAGACATTTATCTGTGATTGCAATATTTTAATTAGTTTCTTTTATGTTAGATAGTTTCAATATTTAATTTAAATTTAAATTTAATAAATTTATGGCATATGGTGTAACTGTATTTCACTGTCGTAACATGTGTCCACTCACACAATCAATGTCATTCAATAATATCATGTTAGGTGACTAGGTGACTCTGTGTGAGGTATTGTAGTACCGAAAAGTGACAAGCAAAAAGTTAATGGGACCTGCGACACATGATAGTGACTACCAATGACTATTGGATGAGCATAGATCAACGACATGTGGTGTATTTTGGGCCAAAAGGGAAAAGAAACCCCATTTTTGAAAACCTATTTCAGAATCATGATACGTGTCCACTCACACAGTCAGTTTCATTCGATGATGACGTGTGAGGTGACTAGGTAACTATGAGTCTTCGTATGACATACTGTACCATTGACAAGTGACAAGCCAAAAGTAAATGGGACCCACGATATGTGATAGTGAGTTCCAATGACTGTTGGATGAGAAATGATGAACGAAGCAAGGTATATTTCAAGCCTATTTGTGGAGCGGTCACTTCTTTTTACAAATTTCCCCTAGAAATAGGGCACGTGCCATCAATTAACAGTCAACTAAGTATAATTAAAACCAAAATTAACTTAAAATTTAATAAGCAAAACACTCAATTTTGGGTATCCGGTTGAAGTTATAAATTTGTAATGTCAAGCAATTAAGTGACATGTGTCCTAGTGACCTCAGAAATCTATCTTCATAAAGAAGCAATAAAATTTATCGTGAGTCACCACTGATGACTCAGCACTCATGATTGTACAATTTTAACCTAAGTTTTTAAATTTTTAGTTCTTACTAGTATACTGTATTGGAGATTCAGAAAGGGGTTATGGCTTCTAGGTTGAGGATAGAGGAATGAAAAAAAGTCTCTTAGCTCTCTACCCAATCATAGTCTGTACAAATTGAATTTTTAGGTAAAATCCTAAACACCTACGTCTTTCCCTTTAAATTTTTCAAATCTAGTGGTTTACTGTTTAGATTGTAGTCATAGAAATAGGGTTGAATTTTGAATCATGCCTGTAAATTGTAGTTTTCACCTGTGTAGAATTATTTGAATTTTCCTAATAGTAAATAATAATACCATTTCCCACGATGGGAAGAAAAATACCAAGACTATGAGTAAAAGGAAAATACAACATACAAAGATAGTAGATTTGCACAAAATGGTTAAAACACTAGGTTTCACTGATGAATTCCATGATATTTATGATCCATTTATCCAAGGAAATAAGGGAATGATGAAAATTTGATTTGAACTTGAAAATAAGTGGAAGGATTCAAAGAAGGATGCAAAATATTTTCTATTTAACATCATGTTAAAGGAAATGACAAATAAAATTGTAGTGTGGTTTGCTGGGTCAACACGTATGGCATTACCTCAAGTATTCCTTGTCCTAAAATTGTCATGGTCTGTGCCAAAAATTATGATGAATATATAAAAGCAAATTTTAATAAAAATACTCACGAGTAAATTTTGACGATAACTAACACTAAATTTTACAGTCTTTTGGACCTAGGGTTTGAAGCACAAAACTCAAAGGTGCACATTAACCTAGGAAAGATGTCAAATAATTATGAAAAAATAGATGCAATACATAAAGATTTGTATATCAGAGGAATAACAAGTAGTTTGAATCTGGAATCTCTAGCTCCAGAGCATAAGCCTATTCGAAATGAGTTGAGTAACTGAGAGGGAAGGGTTGAAGCAGTTACCAAAAACAAATCCAAGTCCCTTAGATGTCTTAAACAAATCTGTGATTATTGCTCGGTTAACATAGATATTTCACTGTCACTCGGTTAACATAGCAGATCTTAAGATATTAACTGTGATTATCTTTAGTAATTAATTGTAGAAACATAAACTATAAAGAAAATGAAATATACACAGATAACACCAAGATTTAACGTGGAAACACAGTATGGGAAAAACCACCAATATCAACTAGTCACTATTTTTCACTCTTCTGAAGTGAGCCCTGTTAGGAGCCAACCCTGTTAAAGGTTACAATGACACACTGTTAGGTGTGACTTGGTTAGAGGATTTAATCACCTTGTAAGGAGTGGTCTTGTGAAAGGTCTTCAAACACTTCAATATAGAAATGTCACCTTGTTAGAGGATTTACAAAATCCTGTTAAGTCTACGCTGTTAAGATATTTTTATCACTGCTACAATTGTTAGAGAGTAACAATGGATTGACCTGTTTTGATAAGCAACCATCTTTGCTGATTAAGATCTCTATTCTGGATTAAGTACATGATCCTCACTGATTGGATATTCTGTTGTAGTCATTTGTATTCTATTTTCAATTAGTATCACCTTTGATTTTTCCTTCACTCTTCATATGACACTTCACATGCAATTCCACATCAGCACTATTATCTCACATAATTCAATCCAAACTTGACCTTACAGATATATGTTAAGCCTTGTCAAGTCGGCCTTGATATCCTTCCAAATAAATAATAAAACTCATTTTTTTAACTGCATATAACTAATTATCCATAAAATATAATCCATTGTTAGTCAACTGACACTATTTTGCTCAGTTAATACTGAAATCCTTCAATGCTCTACCAACACTATAATACCCGAGTGAAATCGGTTAGAACTAAAAAAATACTTTGGTCATCTTCTATTCCTAAGAGAGCTTGGAAGACACTAACTGTGCTTGGATAGGATTAAAAATTTGTGTAATCATCACTATACTTATGCAAACATCAATGACAATATACAGTTGAATAATTGTCATCAACAATATCCCTGTTTGGCATTGATGGAAACACAACATGTCATAATAAAAAGAATTATAGAGAAGTAGACATAAGAATGAAACATTATTAATGTCCTTAGCTTCATTCTGATTCTCATCCAATATTATTAATGTCTTTAGCTTCATTTTGATTCTTGTCGAAAAATCCCTCAAACAATGAAATACAAATTTCTCCCTCTTACATTAATCTCTGTCTCTGATAAAGTTCTCCCTCTATCATCAATCTCTCCATCAGTAATGTCTCCCTCTTTCATGAATTATTATGACATACCGTAATCTCTTCCTCTTTGACAAGCATTGCCAAAGACACCAACTCACATATCCATTGAAATTGTAATGTACCTGTCTGTACTGATTCATATGCAAATAAGCTCTAAATATCGGCATCAACATGTTAAATCTATTATGTAGCTCGGTTGATGCATCACTAAACTATGTTTTAGTGAGCCTTAGTTAGGGGAATTACCCCTATCTTTCCTCTAAGATACAAAAATGCATCCTTAGATAGCCATTTTGTGAATATGTTTGCAATTTTTTCTTTAGTATTCACATATTCCAATCTTACTTCTTTGTTCTGAACCAATTCCCTCAAGAAATGATATTTTATTGCAATATGTTTAGTCTTGGTATGCATCATAGGGTTCTTTGAAATGTTAATAGCATTGGTGTTGTCACAGTATTTAATGATAGGTTCTTTGATTTGTACCTTCTTACCTGACAACAATTGTTTGAACCATATGATGTTTGAACAATTCACTACTACACAACATATTCTGCTTCTACTATAGATTGAGAAATGTAGTTCTGTTTCTTTCTTTTCTAGGAGACTAACCTCTTTCTAATAAATAGTGCTCCACCACTTGTGTTGTTTCTATCATCAACACTTCTTTCCCAATAAACATTAGTAAGATTCTTCAAATCAAATTTTCCTCCTTTCTTATACCATAATCCATTATCTTCAGTACCCTTAATAAATCTTAGAATCCTTTTTTTAGCCATCAAATGATTCTCTCTAGGATTAGCTGAAAACCTTGCAACAATACAGATTGCTAATGCAATATCAGGTCTAGTGTGAACAACATATTGAAGTTTTCCAATCATGGATCTATATGTAGTCTGATTTACCTCCTTTGAGTCATGATCCTTAGATAGCTTATGTCTAGTAGGCATAGGTGTTCCAATTGGTCTTGAGTCTTCCATCCCAAATTTCTTCAGTATCTCTTTTATGTACTTAGACTGAGAAATGTAGATACCATCCTTCATTTGATAAACTTGTAAGCCACCACAGAATTTGATTTCACCAAACATAGACATCTCAAATTCCTTACTCATAGCTTATGAGAATGCTCTGCATAATTCATCATATCCAGTGAAGAATATGTCATCAACAAATATTTCTGCTAATAGCATCTTTCTTTGAGGTCCTTCTTTGATGTACAATCTACTATTGTCATTAGTTCTCTGAAATCCATTACTTATCAAGTAACCATGCATTGTTTCATACTAGGCTCTCAGATCTTGCTTCAATCCATACAATGCCTTGTGTAGTTTTCAAACCATATTCCTTTTGTTAGGTTCTACAAAACCTTTAGGTTGCTTAATGTACACTTCTTCAATAATTCTATTCAAGAATGAATATTTTACATCCATTTGATATTCCTTGAATCCTTTATGTGCACCATATGCCAGAAGATTTATGACTCCTTCAAGTCTTGCAACATGAGAAAAGGCTTGTCCATAGTCAATACCCTCTTCTTGAGCATATCCTTTACATATTGTTCTGGCTTTGTTTTTGGAAACTTCACCTTTCTCACTCATCTTGTTTCTGAAAACCCACTTAGTACCAATCACATTCTTTCCTTTTGGTTTAGATACAAGAGTCCATGATTTTTTCTTTTCTATCTTCTCAATTTCTTCATTCATTATCTCAATACAGTTCACATCATTCAATGCATCTTTAACAGTTCTAGGTTCAATTTCACTAAGTAAACATGTACATTTTATCTTGCTCCACTATGTTCACCATGCTCAAACATTTTGTCTGGTTCTTCTGTCTGATAATCAGGTTCCACTATCTGAGACTCGGGTGTATCTATCTATGACGTGGGTACCTCTGTCTATGACTTGGGTTCCTCTGTCTCCAACTCAGTTTCTTCACTCTGAGACTCAGTTCTCTCTGTTTGTGACTTGGTTTCTTCAATTAACATCACTGGTTACATAGGTTGCAACAAGGTTTGTGTAGATAAATTCAGTGGTTGACATGCTTTTTGTCCAAGCACCATTGCCTGTGTCTTAGGTATAGTATCAGGTTCATAATACACAACATTTTTATAGTCTTCAGGCTCTTTACTGCTTTGTTCTTCATTTTTCTCTACAAACTCATTAACCTTTATATGCACACTTTCTATGAATTTATGAGTATTAAGATTTAAACATTTATATGCTTTGCTTTTCCTGGAGTAGCCTAGGAATATACCCTCATCACTTTTTACATCAATTTTTCCATTTCTTGTTTCCTTCAAGATGTAGCATCTACTTCCAAATACTTTGAAATAACAAACATTAGGTTTATAGCCATACCATAATTCAAAAGGTGTCATCTCAGTACCTTTCTTCGGTTGAATTTGGTTCAAGGTGTGAAATGCAGTGCTAATGGCTTCCTTGTAGTAATTGGTAACAACATCATTCTCAATCATCAAGGTTATTGCACAATCCATAATGGATATGTTCCTTCTTTCTGCTATACCATTCTGCTATGGTGTACCTGGTGTAGATACCTATCTTTTGATTCCTCTTTCATTATAGAACTCATTGAATTCATTATAAATGAACTCTCCTCCTCTATCAGATCTTAAGCATTTAAGTTTATTTCCTGTTTCTTTTTCAACTCTGGCTAGGTACCATTTGAACTTTTGAAAGGTTTCTGATTTGTCTTTGAGAGACATAATAGCCATCATTCTAGAATGATCATCAAAAAATATAATAAATTACTTCTCACCTATGTAACTCATTTTTCCAATTGGTCCACATAAGTTAGTATGCACCAACTCCAAGACTTCTTCTATATTGTAGTTCCTACTCTTGAAGCTTGTTTTTCCCATCTTCCCAATTTGACATTGTTTGCATATTTCTAGTCCAGGTTTCTTCAGAATAGGAATGCCTCTTACTCTTCTGTTCTTACTTATGTTTATAAGGTTGTCAAAGTTCACATGACACAACCTTTTATGTCATAACCAACTTTCTTCTACTTGAGCGATAAAACATGAAATTTCGTTGAGATCAAGATAAAATAGATTACCTTTTGTTTGCCTGCCAGTTCCAACTAGGTTTCCTCTACCATCCAAGAGCTTGACCTTACCATTCATGAATTCTACCTTGAAACCAATGTTGTTTAGCTATGCCACACTTAGTAGATTATACCTTAGTCCTTCAACCCACTAAGAATTATCACATTTGATTCCTTCAGTAAGAGTAATACAACCTTTACCTTTTACATAGCAGGGTTCATCATTCCCAAAACTAACACTCCCACCATCATAGTGTTCAAGATGTTCAAATTTTGTTTTATCACCAATCATGTGGTGAGAACAACCACTATCAATTATGCAGGTGTCATTCTTGCTAATATGAGAATATAGTGTTTTCTTTTCATTGTCTTCACTATCTGACTCATCCTTAATAGCAATGTAAACCATTTCATCTTCATCTTCATCACTATCAGAATCTTTAGCAATATAAAAATATTTCTTACCTTTGTCCTTGTAATTTTTGTATCTTTTGTAATCTTTCTTGCCTTTATACTTCTTGAACTTTTTATAACCTTTTTCTTTCTTGCTCAGACATTTAGCAGCAATGTGACCAACCTAATCACATGAAAAGAAAATCAATGGTATTCTTCCTTTGTATTTTCCTTTTCCTTTTGCACCTCTCCTTGCAAGTAATGCTTAAATGATTTCCAGATCCTCATCATCAAAATCATCGTCACTATCACTATCAATCTGTTTTCCTTTCATCTTTCCAATGTTTAATTTACCTTTGAATGTTGAATCAAGATTGCTAGGATTAGGATAATAATTGTCAAAGTTATCAAACTCAAAGGCTGATAATATTCCAATCAATCCATCTAGAGTTATACCATTACTACATCTCATCTATTAAATAGGTGAAACTCTAATTGCATAGATAGGAAGTAAAGTTCTCAATACCTTGCTAACCACTTTTGTGTCTTCAATTACTCCACTGCTAGCTCTGATCGCACTGACACTTTTCTTGATTCTTTCATTGTATTTTTTAATGTCCTCTCCTTCTTTCATTTTCATCATATCAAACTGATCTTTGAGACTTTTTTCTTTGGCTCTCTTTACATTTGCATCTCCTCCATAGATATCATGTAGTTTTTTCCACATATCAAACGCAATAGGGCAGGCCTTGACTTCATCAAATTTGGAATAGTTGAGTGTAGAGGCTATATCAAACATCATTATGTTGTTATACTTCATCTCAACCATCTGATCCATAGACATAGGTCTCGGTGGTTCCACATACTTGTGATCCAGGAATTGCAAACCAGTATCTCTAATAGTAGATAGATGTAACCTCATCAGATCTTGTCATGCAATGAAGTTGTCTCTGTTGAGCTTAGGGATCTCCCTTCTGTAAGACATCTCTGATCTTTAGCTTAGGCCTTTAAACCTTCCCTGTAAGCACTTGCTTCTCTGATACCAATTATTGGAAATGAGTTGATTAACTGAGAGGGGAGGGGTGAATTAGTTACCACAAAAACAAATCCAAGTCCCTTAGATGTCTTAAACAAATCAGTCACTATTGCTCAGTTAACATATACATTTCACTGTCACTCGGTTAACATAGAAGATCTTAGGATATTAATTGTGATTATATTTACTAATTAATTATAGAAAGATAAACCATAAAGCAAATGAAATGTACACAAATAATACCAATATTTAACATGGAAACCCAATATAGGAAAACCACCACTAGCAACTAGTCACTATATTTTACTCTTCTGAAGTGAGCCTTGTTAGGAGGCAACCCCGTTAAAGGTTACAATAACACACTATTATGTGTGACCTAGTTAGAGAATTTAATCACCCTATAAGGAATGACCTTGTGAAAGGTCTTCAAACACTTCAATGTAGAAATGTCACCTTCTTAGAGGATTTACAAAAGACAGTTAAATCTACTATGTTAAGAGATTTTTATCACTACTATAATTTTTAGAGAGTAACAGTGGATTGAACTATTTTGATAAGCAACTGTCTTTTTTGATTCAGATCTCTATTCTAGATTAAGTACTTGATCCTCACTGATCAGATATTGTGTTGAAGTCCTTTGTATTTTTTTTTCAATCAGAATCACATCTGATTTATCCTTCACTCTTCATATCACACTTCACTTGCAATTCCACATCACCACTAGTTAGTGTCGGATGACACTAACTATTTTTCTTGGTCAATACTGAAATCCTTCAACACCCAACAAACACTGTAATACCCGAGTGAACTTGGTTAGAACTAAAAAAATACTTTGGTCATCTTCAATGCCCGATAGAGCTCGGCAGACACTGATTGTGCTCAGATAGAATTAGAAATTTGTGTAAACATCAATGAAATACACAATTGAATAATTGTCATCAACAAAGCCTCCTTATCATCTTGAATTTTTTTGCAAGGGGTTCAAGATTGTATTTCCTTGCTAGGATTTTTTTTGGATTGGATAGTAACAAAGAAGTGGGTGCCAACATTATTGAAATGATTTTTCATATTCATTGTGAAAAAGAACAAGGAAAATATAATTTTATTGAGCACATTGTTCATTGCATGCAAGAACAATTACTAATGATTAAAAGAGATTCACATAAGACATTTAGATTCACAACCTAGTTGTTCTATCTTCTATTAGAAAAAGCATTGTGTAATATTCCAGACAAACAAGCTTCAAATTCATGTCCAAAATCAATATATGGATGGACACCTGAGGTAAGGATGAGTGATAACAAAAGGAATTATAAAAATTTTGTAGAATTATTTTTGGCACCAATGTATCATAAGATTAAAGGCAGTCCAATGCCTAGATTGCCTATGTCTTGTAGATATTGCATTCAACTCAGAAGTCAAATACAATTGGTTGACTAGTACTTCATGGCAGACTACACTGTGTTAAGGTTTTTGGGTTCAGTGGTAGAACCCTAAAAACTTCCAATAAATGTGATAAAGAAGGTATTTACATTGGATTATGTACGACAGATGGAGAGCACAGATTTACTAGTCAGAAAAATAAAATGATATTTCCTTCCTTGGCTTTCTCATTTAGAGGGTTCACATTTGAGAGAAGAAGATTCAAAGTGGCACAAAATTTTAAAAAAAAAATCACTTTGTTGTTGATAGTCACTGGAAGTATGATCCACTCAACTTAATTAGAACAAATCTTAGAGAGAATGGGAACTCCGCAAGAAAATGTCAACATGAGAGTATGTCATTGATAGAAAAATTAAAAAACATGGAGTCTTGGGACGAGGTCAAAAAAGAAATGGAGAAATACGCCATTGAAAAATAATATTTCAATATAAGAATTGTCATCACAAATTATGGTATTGCACAAATGGAAAGGAAAAATGCATCATAGGAAGTCCTACAATTTCTACCAGAAAGCTATTCAACCATCTAGAAAAGCTATTCCAAAAGACCTACTGGATCAATGCAAACATGGTAATTGGACTCAAACCAAAATTTCTGATTTTTGGGAAATGAGGAAGAATCTCAGCGAGCCAAAGACCTCTGTAAGTCTTTATGAAATGGTAGAGGATCCAATATTTATTGATTTGTAGAATGAGGAGCATATAGTTGAAGCATATCATAGCGATGATGATTGTCAAGATGATGAGTATGAGTGGGATTCTATGAATCCCTTATCCAATCATGTATATTCAATTATTAGTGGAGTCGATGTGTCCACAAAAGAGAAATATAGCAAAGGCACAGAGATTATAGAAAAATAGGTTTTCCAGGTTGGGGTGGTCTGGGTCCCATAGGACAAAGGCATTGGTTTCCACTTTCCAGACCCGCTCCACCAAAATGTGGTGAGAAACCAATCCTTATAAATTCATCAAAAAAAGGTACCACTTAGTCTCATACCCTTGCACCTTCATTTGTTCCAGCTTCAAATCCAGTTCCACCTTTGCAAAGCACTCATATTCAATCTCAATCAAGTTCCACTCCCACTGGTGGGGGTGGAATGGGTATTACAAGTGGTCTGAAAAAGAAATTACAATTGGATAAGAAATTAGGGGATCCCAGAGGTCAAGGCATTGTAAAGAAGAAAAAGGTTATGAGAACAATGCCAATGGTGTCTATGACTATGAGTCCAACTATCACTACACCTTCCGGACAAAACCCTCTGAACAGTCCAAAAAATCTACTTGTAATGGGTTAGGGTGTTACTATTTCTAATCCTCATGGTGAAATTATTAGAAGCACAAGTGGAAGCTCGTACATCACTCCAAGTTGTATTTCACCTTTCAACATTCAATTGTGTCAAAAAACCCAAATTTTTGTTTCAATGATTTTGTAACTAACTTTGAACAAACAGAAAATATGAATAGAAAAAATACTAAGACATTGAAGAGGGATGTAGTTGCTGCAGCTCGTGATGCTGAACCTACATCGAATAGGTTATTTACTACATATGACCCAAAAAAATAAATGATGGAGTTCAATGTTGTTATGCCCCCAGCTAGAGATAATAATCCACTAGAGAGTCAGTTAGATCTATTTGAATTTCATGTTAGCACCCTCCAAATAGATTATCCAAAATTTAAAATGTGGACAAGATAAATGTGTCTAAAAGGGCCAACCATGTGGTCTATAGTTCAGTGATGAGGTTGGAGAGAGAGAAAGGAAAGCTTCTGGACAAAATAGAAAAGTTACAGGTAGACATGGAAAATAAAAAGGCAAAGGAGAAAGCAATAGATAAAAGGTGCAAAGAATTATAGAAAAGGATAAAAAAATTTCCTCCAAAGAAGAAATTGCACAACCCAAAAATATGGACACTGAACTGGAAATTGTGAGGGAAAAATTGGAAGATAGCTATAAAAAAGTTGAGGATGAAAAATCCTCTTCAGTACGTTTATACAAAAGCGTTATGAATACAGCAAAGGAAAAAAATAACTTAAAAAAGGAATTGGAGGATGAGAGGGTAAAATAAAAATAGTGGGAAGAGAAAATAGACGAAATAAGAAAACAACACTATCACCATTTTTCAAAATTGAGAGAAGAGCTAAAGAAGTAAAATAATACAATTAAAACTTATGAAAGTAGCTTGAATGAAAAAGTAAAAAATACGGTCAAGAAGATAAAAGAAGACATTTGGGAGAGAATAAATGTGAGTGGTGATACTTTCTATGATTGTTTTGAATTGAATGAAAGTCTTAGAGATGCTTTTGGGAACCTCAAAGAGCACGTTGAGAAGAACAAAAATCTTTTTCAGAGAGAGAATATTGCAAAAAATCAACACAACCAGTGACAAGCATTTGGCAAAAAAAGGGAATTAATGACCATGTTTGTGCAATAGTAAAGGCAATATCTGTCTTTCAAAAATGTCAGAAACTAAGGGAACGAGAGGAAGTTATGGCCTTATATGGGAGAAATCTCACCAAGATGCATCAAAAAACAACCAAAATGATAAGTCTTGGTTTTCCAAACCCTTTTCCCGATCCTAGTAACTCATCAAAGGAATTTTTTGGAAGAGAAGCTTACAGAAGAAAGTTGGAGAACACGATGACATCTTATTTAGGAAAGCTTCCCCAGGACACAACTAATAAAGGAATTGCAAATTGAATCAAACCATTAACAAATTTGAATATAGTATTGGATGGATCATTTCTTTCAAGTCACTCTTCAAAGTATGGATTGATGAAGAGGTTGTAGGTCATTTACTATCACTTGAAAAATTTTGACCTTCCAAATGATACAGAATGGAGTATACTAAAAACACTAGCAAAATCATCTCATCAATCATAGTATGTGAAAGTACTTTTAATCATATCTATATTTCATTTCTAAAGGGTTGAATTGAGTTTAAAGTTTGAACTTTGTTTTTTGAACAATATTAATGTAAAAGATTAGATGCTATTACTAATTTACTAAACTGAAATGTCAAATGCAAAAATGTACAGTTGTAGAGATGTTGTAATTGTCTTACTAATTTTGATTTTGAGACTTCACATGAGGAAAATCGACCTGAAGTTGTTGTTGCTCCCTTTTTTCTATAAAAGGGAGTTCAGGGTCATTTGCTAAGGGTAATAAAATTGAAATTGGGTATTGTACTATTGATTCTCAAAATCAATGACTTGAGTTCAATGGACCAAGAAATGATTTATATTATGAAAAAACTCAATGCGTTGGTCCATCAAAAGAGATCCATCTAGTATCATTATCCTTAAGAAGCTTGTTCCCATCGGTTAGTCCTTCTGCAAAGTGTTAAAATTCCCTGAATCATTTCAAACTTTGACTGAAGTAGTAGGAGATCTCTTTGATTAAAACTTCAATTTTTTTGTACTGGAGCATGCTTGTTGACAACTCCAAAAGCTAGATTCATGTTGTGTGCCATGTAGTGAATGAAAATAATGTAGAGTGCACAAGAAGTTTATATCTTTGTGCAAAGACCACCCTTGTGGTCTTGCATTACTGAAGCTCCATCTGCTCCAACACACACCAAATGTTTGGCAATTGTCATGTCATCTATACCTCCATATTCTATTAGCAAACTCTTTAATACTTCAAATAAAGTTTACGATGTCGCATTATCCTTCATCTTAGCAAGAGTTAGTAGATAAGGTTGGCAGAGAAAATTGTGTAGATTATAAACATGCATGCATACCAAAGAGATATTATCTACTATTTTATCTTCATCTAAAGATAATTCAATAAAGTTTGACTCTTCAATTTTTGTCTTTAGATCCTCTTTTTCAACTTCGGCAAGACAACTTGCCTATTCCCATTGATTGTTTACTAACCAATGACTGTTAGGATAGTTTAATACTTTTAGAAAGTGTAATAAAGAACTGAATGATGGGTAGTCTGTCATAGGATGCCTTCTTCTCAAAATAGAAAAGACAACACGTAATTGAACAACTTTTCCCATTTTTTCTACTTCCATTTCTCTTCCAAAAAAAGGTTTAATAGAGCCTTTAACTTCAACAGGATTTGTTTGTATATCCTACAGAAATTCAAATCATTCTGCATTCATAACATGCTGAGATTCCTCCTTTGTTTTCCATCTGATCACTAATTTTTCAACACCACCTATGGTTTTATTTTCCTAAACTTTACCCATATGCTTCTCTATGGTGTCAATTTTTAGCTGCAACCCCTTTTCCTTCTTATTTATCTTGGTGCAAACCTTGCATTTTCATTCTACCTGAGCCTCACATTCAATTGTGGTGCAAGAGCACCTATGCTAACCTCTACTAGTTAGTCAATTTTTGGATTGTACTTGACTCTAGCCAAGTCAATAAGTTAGTATAGTTTGGTTGAGGACCTTAGAAGGTATTTTTTTATTTTGGCTAGGTGAATTAGTCACTAAGACTAAGGTCACACAAATAGCTTATGTTAGTTGTTATTTAAATTTCTTAATGCTAGGAGTTAGGGAGATTGAGTCATTAATATGTCTTAGGCCTAAGAATGGTTAATGGTTGTTAAATAAATATGATGATAATGAATGATATTGGATCCTCAAAATATTTGAGGATAAGAATCCTAGAATATAGGATTAAGGCATCTATCAAAGTTGCCAAGTGTTGTAAGAATGTTGTCATAACAACATTTACACTAATTGCAAATATTGCATGCAACATGCCTAGCCTTGAATTCCTTTGATTGTGGGAGGTTATGCTCGACAAAATAGGCCCTATAATAGTTGAGGAGACACCTAATGGAGTGATGGATTTAATCTCCAAGAATTGGTTGTATTATGGTAAAAGTTTGAGTGAATGTATGGAGCTCTGCAATTCTGTTTCGGTCTGATATTTTGGTTTTTGAAGGAACAGTCCTACTTGAAGCCTAAAAAATGTTGATATAGTGGTTGAGGCATGTTATATATTAATTTTTAAGAATTTTTAATTTTATGTGTTAAGGTTTTAGAGTAGATTTATCATAGTTTTCAAGTTGTTTTAGTTCAGGACTTTCTTTTGGTCACACTGTGACAGATTTTGTAAAAATGGCTCCCACATGAGATTCAACCATGGAAACACAAAATAAGTGGTTGAATATTCAATTGGGGCCTCTATACATATTTTATCTAAAGGTAGGAAGAATTAGGAGCAAGGGAGCTATCTTAATGATCAGGCCCTAGGCGAGTTAGACATACCCGGTTAGAGGCTTGACAGGGAGAAATCAAATCATTTCATGTGGGGAATGGGAAGTAAAGAACATCCCCAGGAATTTTTATGGTATATTTTCATGTTATTTATCCATAATAATAATTGGGAAGTCATACCAATCTATTAGGATAGGTTTTGAGCATTTTTCATCAATCCTAGACAAGCTGTCCTGGAAACTAGGCCTTTTAGCCCTATTACTCCTTGATATTAGGAAGGAGGTGTACGGTCACTTTCAGACCCAGAACCCTTAATTAAAGTTTTAAAAATTCCAAAAGGGTATCCAAATCAAGTTTTATTTTTCTGAGTTGTTTGGGAAAATTTTACTAAAAAGGGGAAAAACGGACTGGTGAAGGCTACTAGAAATAGGCCTAAAATTAAGGTCTCTTTTGATGAAATCTTGAATCCGATAAACCTATGAGCCAAGAACCTTCCC
>MU223823.1:2448698-2462934 GCA_018584345.1 Thuja plicata | reverse complement strand
AGAAGAAGAGAAAAATAGGGAAGGTGCATACACACACACACACACACACACACACACACACACACACACACACACACACATATATATATATATATATATAATCTCTTGTAACACTCGGAAACAACAGTCATCTTCCTGATAAACAGTTTATGCTACCCTATAAATAAGTCAATCCATTAGAAATATGTCATTGGAGATATGAGATATAATTATATAAGATTTTATGTTATCTTACAGATTTGCTTTAATTTGATTGTATATTTCTGAGAGATTTGATTTGATTTTGAATTGATTATCATTTACGCAACTGAAGCAAGTGCCCAATATGTCAATAAATAGAATGCATGTGGTGAGGAAATTGCAATTTAGTTGGTTCTCACTTATCTGGAGTTGAGGCAGAGGTACAAAGAAGTGGAAGCAGGAGGCACACCATCCAGAAGAGAAATGGGAAAGGGAACATTAAGTTTTAGAAAGAGGTGGAACCAGGGTAATCTAACTCCTGATGTACCCACTGCAAGATGCATTAGGAATTATGCATCCCGAACATGAATTGGTATTTCAATCTCCATTGTGAGGTTCCCAATTCGGGTCTGGATACGAAATATTATAGATCTTATTCAATCTGGAAGACCCAATTGATTGTCTCTATGATTCCATTGTACTTTGCATCCCAATCCCCCATTTTGTTTTTTATATACATTGTAGAATCATATAAAATCATGGAATAAGAACCCATTATTAACATCAATCTGAGAATAAACAACTACTTGAATCCCATTCCCTCCACTTTTCATTTTTGGTGTCTTTAACAACTAGTATTTCACAATCCCCTCAGGAGAAACATGGATTTGTTGGGTTAATTCTTGCTAGCTCAAGAATCACATCCAAAATGCAAAAAAAGTCAATCATCTTGACAGGAAAAACAAAGATTTATGGAGTTAATTCTTGCTAATTCAAGAATCACATCCGAATGAAAATTGTGAGGGATTTATATGCCCAATATAGTTTTTTGCATAGAGTGGGTAATCCTAGTAATGGGGGATTCACACAGTAACGCTCTTATCTCCATCCACATGGATTTTATGGCATATTTCAATGATTTTCCAGTCTAGCACCAGTTTATCGTATTAGAAGAAAGACTACAGGGACTAGAAGAATGAGATATCTTCGTGACATGCCCCAACCCTTCAAGAATAATTTGACAAGACCCGAGGAAGAAGGCGGTTGCCCCAACCTTTCTTTAAATTAGATATCTTTGTCACATGCCCCAAATTTTCTATAAATTGTACAAAGCCTGCATTCTACTTAAAAAAATCATAGATTCCAGTTAAAATTTTTCTTTTTAGAAATAATTGTTTTTACATTTTTTTTTGTGGTTAAAAGTTTTCTTTTTAGAAATAAATGTTTTTACATTTATTTTTTGTGGATAAGGAGGGCACCTATTTCCATTCATGTGAACTGCTAAAATTTTTTTCCCCACACCTCTTCTCATTCCCTATCTCTTCTTTCCCCAAACTTCATACATTCCATATAGCAATTAGGGTTTAACAACCATTCAAAATGGACGTAAAAAATCTATTAGAAAAATTTGACTTTCTTTTTCTATCATATAAGCGAAAAAAATATATTAATGGTATTCCTCTCTTAAATATGAGCTTCAACACTTATTCTAAAATTGTCAGGTGCGCTCTTTTTTATAGTGCCTCATTTTGTGTTATCAATGCATCTATTTTAATTTTAAGTGATTTTGCTTCCAACTCATGGGCACCTTGTCCATTGGCCATGTGAGTAGCATTTTGAGAAGATTTCCCCCAAATACTTTAACTACAAAATAATAAATATAAAATAGATACACAAATTAATAAAATAAGATATAATATTATAAATGAATTGCCCTAAAATTTAGAGTCATTTGTAGTGCTACTTGCGATTCAATATGCTAAATGAAACTTTGAACACACAAAAAATAACAAATTTCCATGCTCTTCTAATACCTTGGTTTTGTTTCATCTTGTATTATTAATCACCTTATATTGCCTTGATGAGTCAATGCAAGTAAGATAATGCCCGAGTATCTCCAAGAATCTTTTCATTCATACTTTCTTCATGGGCTACCAAAAAGAAGTATAAAATGAAAAATTTGGGTGGATTTTTACCTATCTATATTTAAATTTAACACATTCCCCATAACTTGGATTGACCCTCCAAAAATTAAATAAGGTGACCAACATTAACATTTCCTTTGAGGAGTATTTTAAGAAGCTAGTTTACTCCTCCTTCCATTTATTAATTATATAACTAGTTATTATAAGTCTCCCTATGAAGTGGATCACAGGTCCCTAAGTAGAGCTTTGATAAAAACTTTAGAGAATTGGATCTTTAGAGAATGTCGATGGGCGAATACTAGCGTGCTTGGCAGAAGCAGGACCTGCGAGATTGGCAGAAGCAGAACCTGCGGGAATGGCATACTCAGAGCAATGATTTTCCCTATCAAGGCAGGCAACACCAAAGGGTACGTAATACTCCTGATGATTTGGTAGTGGGTAAAGATTTTAGGCACATTTCCAGATAGAGGCCATTTGTCCAACGGGCCTTCGAACCAGAAGAGGGCCCAAATCTGGGCCTTCAGATTTTTGGTTTTGCACATAAATATAGATCTATACCAAACCAAATAGGGAAAAAAAATACAGCTAAGATGAATCCCCTACAAATCTTCTCTGGCAAGGCCGTGGTCAAACCTACCAAACCTATATATGTAAACACTCGATTCCACATCAAAAAGGCAGGAAAATAGAGGAACAATCAAAACCCTAATCTGGTTCTTGAAGGACCCACAGTTCACAATGATACATTCCTAAGGGCTTTATCCAAAGGAAAAAAGAAAGTGGGCACCCCTTCCCTTCACAGCCCCTCATGGGGATTTCCAGGGCTACATTTTCTATGAGCAAGGAGAGACTTTGAGATGGCCTTCTATCATACACCAACCCTCCATTGCTATAGGCCCTCAAGGAAGAAATTTCAAAAATTTGTCTGTGCAGGAAAACCCCAAACTCCGAAGGAATTTAAAGGTAGCCAGGAAACCAAGGCCAAAACTGAGTAAGGAGAAAGAACCTATCTTTGATATCTGTAATGGAACCCCTCTGGGATCCCCAAAATAGGTGGCAGTACATCCGTCTATGGAAAAGCACTCAGAGCCACCTTTGGAAGAGCCTCACTAACTTAGAGTCCCCTTCAATCCAAAACCGGGCAGGTCTAACCTAGTCCTGAGAAAGAAAAAAGGTCCTGACCCATAGCATCGGCTATCTGATGATAAATTAGATGCATCTATTGTTCTTCCAGAACACATGCTCTGCTAGCAAATTTCCATACTTCGTCAATCGATGCTAGTAGGTACATGTGCAAACCCTCTATTGTGTTTTATGTAAATTAAGAAATGGGCACTCAAATCTTGGGTGGGATTGCAGAATTTCTTTATGCTTAATTTAGATTCCAACTATTTTGTGGCCCTATTCGATTCCAAACCCTCCCAGGATGCAGCTCATAAGGAGAAAGGGTGGTTCTATTTGGGTTCAGGGCTCTACACAATGGAATGGACCCCTAACCTCTCCACTCAAGCCAAGACATGCCGCTTCCTACCCTTCTAGATCTCCCTCCCATCACTCCCTCTAGACTATAGGAATCCAGACATCATTGAAGCATTAGCCAATAGAGTGGGGATTTTTATTTGCCATGATCTGTTACCTTATGAACACACCCATAAGGAGGTCAAAGTATACCTCCTTATTGATCAGATGAAGGATTTTCCATCGGCCCTTACAATCAAATCAAAATGGGGTACTTGGTCACAAAAAATTGTAGTTGAAGAAGCTAATGTGGTCCTATAGAGATAAGAAACACTGGGCCATTTTAACATCCAATGCTAAGAATCCAATCAGGGGGACATCGAAGTCTGTAAAGACCCTACTTCCAACCCCCAACTATAAACACTCTCGATGAAGATCAAGCATTTCATTCCAGAAAAATCTCAGGGGGCTAGTGAAGAGCATCCTACTGGGATTCCCTCCACCTCAGATGTGGGCCTCATTATCTTAGAGTTTTTCCTCACCCTATACAAATTTCTATGGTAGTATTCTACCCTACAGGTTTCAATAAAAAATCTTTGCCTGAGAGCTCCATTTGATTCCCAACCTCCTCACCAGGGGTCCCTTACTAAGCACTTTCTTTCTTGTGACCATACTAAATCCAGCAAACCCCTTCCCTTAACATGTCCATTAAAGGTGCTTGATTCTAAGGTCAAAGACATTATGGTTGACCTGGGCGACCTTCCCCAAACCCAATATTTTGGCCACCTTCTTGGGATCTTCAAAGAGCAGTTGCTTTCCCAACCTGGGCTTAGCAGCAAGGCCCTAGCACCTTTTCTCTCCAAGCCTACATCTCCTCCCCCGTCAGGGGAAACTCTCCATTGGACAAACCTAGAACTGAATGATAGTATAGCTAATATGGACATGGATATGGACCTATTAATAGACTCTCTGATGCTAGAAACCACTGATAATAAACTAGATGGTCTGCCCCCAGACTATGCTCGGTCTCTAGCAGAACCAAATGGGGCTGACCACACTCCATACAAGTTAGAGATCAACGAAACAATAGAAGATGACCAAATTGTTAAATTTGACCATTGTGCAATCTACCAAATGGAATTAGAATCTTCAAAGGCAGCTAAACCAGTCTCTTATAAGAGACTGAGGAGTAGACCCACTAGGGTGAGCAAAACCCAAGAGGAAATTGCTACTGGCACCTAACTAACCATCAGCTTCTAGCGGACCCCAAGGAAATGGAAGGCAGAGGCTTCAGATTTAATTTCTAAACAACTTACAGTTAGTAGGAGGGTGAGCTACCCTCTGAATAAAATATGAGGCTACTTTCATGGAATGTTAGAGGGCTCAATGCCCCTAAAAAAGCATGCTTTGCAAAAGATCAGATTAAAGTGGGAGAAGCAGACCTGATTCTGCTTCAGGAGACTAAGCTATCAAACGACGCAGGGAATAAACTATTCTCTTCTTGGAAAAACTGGGATTTTTCTCTCTCGACTGCAATTGGATCTTTAGGGGGGTTAGCACTCCTTTGGAATAGAATTAAATGCCAAATCAACATGATATCTCAAAATGCAAACTGGATGGTGGTTGAAGTTTCAATATTCTCTCTCTCTCTCTTTCATAATCATAAATGTTTATGCCCCTATCTCAGTCTTAGGGAAAACAAGGCTTTGGTCACTTTTTCTAGGGTTGGATGATAAGAAAATTATCTTGGGAGGGGAATTTAACACAACCCTGGGAAAGCAAGACAAAATGGGGGGAGCAAACCCATCTCCAAAAGTCACTGATGACTTCAGGGATTTCATTGACAGTAACCATCTTCTTGACTGTGCACCCTCAAATGGGTGTATCATTTGGTCTAATAAAAGAAAGGGCATTCACTTTGTGGGATCTAGATTGGACAGGTTTTTACTAAACTCCCACTAGCTAGAGGATCGTGGGATTTGTCAATCTTTGATCCTATCTTTAACAGGGTTAGATCACTTTGCTATCACAATAGAAATCCAAGTAGCTATCTCCTACAATCGACCTCGGCCATACTTCAAAATGGAAAAAATGTGGTTTAGGGACCCACACTTCCTCACATTACTACAAAATTGGTGGTTTAATGCCCCACGCATTACTGGCACGGCCATGTTTAAGTTGTCAAAGAAGCTTGTCTTCATGAAACAAAACATCAAACAATGGAATAAAACCTCCTTTGGGAACATCTTTAAACAAAAAGCTGAACTTAAAAGGAATCTGGAAGACATTAAGGACATTATCCTCAGCAAGGGTATGTTGACCGAAGTATATGAGGAACAAAGAAGGACTACCATCCAGTTAGAAGAGGTGCTAAGTAGAGAAGAAATCTATTGGAGACAAAGATCCAGAGAATTGTGGCTCTGAGATGGAGACAGAAACACAACTTTTTTCCACATGTGAGCCAAAGTAAAAAGACATAGAAAATCAAAATTTCAAATTAAGGATTCCAATGGTCATATCCTCACTCAGAATAGATATATCCAAATGGAAGTGGTAAGATATTTCTCCAACCTTCTTACAGTGGAAGTTCAAGAAAAACAGAACTAGCAAACCCCCCCAATCACCAACCACATCCCAACTTTGGTTTCTCCCTTGGACAACAAGGCTTTTCTTGCACCCTTCACCTTAGAAGAAATTAGATCCACCATTTTTTCTATGGATGCAGATAAAGCACCGGGCCCAGATGGATTCACTCCTTTCTTCTTCCAAAACTGCTATGATTTTATGGGTCCAGACATTCTGCAAGCAGTAGAAGAATCTAGAAAACACTCCTACATGCTTAAACAATTTAACAACACAATGATCACACTCATCCCCAAGTGTCAACACCTGCAAAATTTTGTAGATTTTTGGCCTATAGCACTTTGTAACACGATCTACAAGATTATCTCTAAATCCATGGCCTCTCACTTGGGAAAATTAATTCCTAAGATCATCTCAGATAAACAAGGTGGCTTTGTCCCAGGGAAAGACATAGTAGAAGGGGCCCTCATTGCACATGAAGTGCTACACACTATCCAAGAAGAAGGCCTTCCTGCCATGATCCTTAAGTTGGATATGACTAAAGCCTATGACAAACTAGACTAGAAATTTTGGTCTACAATTATGACCAAAATGGGCTTCCACATTAAATGGATTCAGGCTTGCATATCAGGACCTAAATTTTCAATAACGATTAATGGGAGCCCGTGTGGGTACTTCTCCTCTTCACAAGGGGTGAGACAAGGGGACTCCATTCTTATTTATCATCTTAGTAGAGGGTCTCAACAGGCTCATTGCCCATAAAAAATCTTCAGGTTTTTTGGGAGGGGATCAACATTAGGCAATCTCACCTTTACATTTCACACACCCTATTTGCAGATGATTCATTACTCTTTGGAAAAGGTTGTGTTAAAGAGGAAAAGATACTCTGGTAGAATACTATTAGGCCTCAGGCCAAAAATTAAATGAAACTAAATCAAAAAAATTTCTCTTCAACATCAATCCTAAAGCTGCCAAAATCATTCAGCGAACATTAGGCTTTTTGGCAGCCAAAACCCCTTGTAAATACCTGGGCATTCCTTTTTTCAAGGGAAAAGAAAAATTAGCATTTTTGGATGGGGTGGTAAAAAGCATCAGGGAAAGGATCGCTTCATGGAAAGCTAGATGGTTATCTCTTGTAGGTCGAATCCTCCTAGTAAAGTCAGTTTTAAGCTCAATACCAAATTACATAATGTCTGTCATCCTTTCTCCCCGGGGGGTGATCAAGAAAATCTTGAAGTGCTTAAAAGATTTCATTTGGAAAGGGAACATTGACAATAAGGCCAAAATTCCTTTGGTTTCCTGGAAAAACTTTTGCAAACCTAAATCCAATGGGGGCCTGGGCTTTCATAAAATTCATGAGAGGAACCTCAGTCTGGGAGCTAAATTGTCTTGGAAAATTTATGATAGACCTGAGAGCCTCTGGAGCCAACTAATTAGGGAAAAATACCTCGATGTAGATGCCTCGGAGAGAATCTTTACAATTACCAATCCCCCACAAGTTCTATCATGTGGAATTGTATTATCACCAGTAGAAACATTATCCTCCCACACCTATCATGGCAGATAAATTTGGGATCGCAGGCACTGTTCTAGGTAGAATCATGGAATGACCACCAAAAAATTTCTTCCACTCAACATCTCCAAACCGCTAGAATAGTTCTTGAACAAAATTGGGGAGTCAAGGTTCACAACTACCTCACACTACATGATGGAAAGTACAAATGGAAGGACTTCTCCCATCTCCCGATTCCCCCCAATGAAAAATTAGAGCTCCAAAATATATTAAGGAACAAATTCATATCCATCAGTGGGGAGAAGGATCGGCTGATATGGAAAAAAAGTAACTTGGGTAAGTACACAATTAAAGAGGGGTACAATTCATTGGTAAATATGCCAAACCAAAACCTCTTCATTCAAAAATTTGCATGGCATAATGCAATCCTCCCCAAAATTGGTGTATTTACATGGCTTTCCATTCAAGACAAGATACTAACAAGCTCAAGATTAAAGAGGTTGGGGATCACAGACTCCTTCCCATGCCCACTATGTGGTTTTGTAGAAGAAGACATAGATCATCTCTTGGTTGGCTGTGACTTTGCCCAAAATGTATGGAAATGGAGCCTAAAAAAACTCAGGTGGCAGGGCCCCCTCCACAAATCCCTGAAGTTCATTCTACTCCAATGGCCCCTTCTCCACCAAGAGGATTTTTTCTTCAATATTTGGCGAGTAACCCCGGCGGCAGTAATGTGGAGCATATGGTGGGAAAGAAACAAAAGAATCTTCAGACACCAAACTTCTCTGGTAGATCAGGTTTATACCATGGTTGAAAAAATTATTTCAGAAATGGTGAATGCTCATGTGGCAAAGACTAAGAAACTCTCGTCCACATTCTCATCTTTTGATAATGGAATTTAGAATAAATGGAAACAGATCCACATTCCTTTCCATGGAGTTCTGATAGGAAGAATGCCCAAGCAACAGATTAGAAAAGACTATAAATGGAGACCTCCATAAGGTAATCTAATTAAACTAAACTTTGATGGTGCGTGCAAAGGCAATCCTGGGAAATTAGGTGCAGGCTTTGTTCTGAGGAGGTGGGACAAATCAATAGTCGTAGCTACACATTGCAACTTACCAGAGGGAACTAATAATCTAGCAGAAGCTAGAGCTATTCTTTGTGGCGTCAGACAAGCTTTACAAATGGGGGTTTCAGAGCTACATATAGAGGGGGATTCACTGATCATTATCTCATACCTATCCATGAAAGCCTCGGTTAACTCAAAACTCCAATATGTCCTCAAAGAAGTCACAAAGCTGCTTCCCATATTCTCCTCATACAAAATCTCACATTGCTACAGGGAGGGTAACAAACTCGCACACTAGTTAGAAAATCTGGGGGTAGATGATAGCGTGGAAAATTGGGAATCAGACCATGTCCAAGTACAAGTAAATGAAGTCCCATAATTACTTAGGGAGGAAGTGAAGTAAGCCTGCTCACCCTAGTTTTTTGGCATTTTCACGTACAGAAAGGTGCAGTAAATTACCTCATACCGCATGTGTCAAATACAACATATCACCCATGTTGGATATGAAATCAGGGTAGGGTACCAAATGGATTTCTTGGAACATGAGGCTCATACGCTCTCACGGGGTAATCCACAAGAGCTCTTTAATACACATATTTGGGCCATAAATGCCTTGTCAAAACACGGTGAGAAGTTAAATTACTAGGAAAAATTGCATGGGATAAATGTGAGCTGGCACCCTTGAAATATATTTGTCCTTCTGTACTATGACAGAGTATATTCATTACCACAGAGAGCCAAATATCCTCAAAATTTGAAACATGAAGGGATTAAATGGAAATTATGATCTGCTAATCTACGACAGAGTATGCCCAAATCCACAAAAGAGCAAAATATCCCAAAAAATTTGAAATATGTGGGAATTAAATAGATTTGATGATCAGGATAGACCCACATGATAGGCATCACACTAATTAAATAAGCGAAGAGCTATTTAAATACCTAATCCCTCCACTTAAAACACTACTCTATTTTTTACAAATCTAACCAGATGCAGATACACAATGGGCTACCATGAGAAGAATCTTTGAATTTGTTTGAACATCAAGAATTGGGAACACCCCATTTCAGGGCCATACGTGGACAGATAGATGCAAGTGATGTTCAAGCCCTTGCTGAAGAAAATACTGGATGCTATAAAAGGCATCATACGCGATGAGATAATGCTGCCAAACGTGCCAAGCCACATCTACCACTCCCAGGTCATCTCGGTATTCCTATCTAATTGGTATGACATGCTAGCTGACTACACTTTACTTCTAGATATAAGTAGCAAAGTTTTTCGCCCTGATTATGTTTTGGTTGAGGAACTCCATCTTGCACTACAAAATTACAATCTACAGGGCTCAAAAGCGTGGGTTGGGGGCCTTTTTCCTCCTCGGTAGTTGGAAGACAAGAAATAATGTGCAAAGTTGTATGACATACTCAAGCAGGCACTGGAAGGGCGAGACCAGTTGCTGATGCAGAAAGAAGTGATGAAAATAATGGATATTCAACCAAATGGTATGGCGGCTAAAGCGTTCTTGCTTTTCAAAAGATTTTCTACCATCATTGCATTTGTCAAAACTGGTCTTTCAGTGTCTATCCCGTCAGTGCTCTCTCCAACTTCATCAAAAAACTCCCAAGGCCGAAGCGGGTAGCGTTTGGGGAAGCGACAACAACAGATTTAATGGTCTCCAAAATAGTACACTGCTAATTTTGGACAAGCCTGGGTGTTTTGTAATTAATGCTCCTAAGTCAAGTTGTATAGGCTAAGGGCCCCCATAACAAATCTTTACAATATTTTGGGTCTGTCGCGTCCCTCATCTTCTTTCTGTGGTACTAGATTTTGTCCAGGTGTCTATGCAATCCGTCTATAAAGAACACGCCCTCCTACAATTCTCCTATGTTTCTTCTTCTCTAAATCTTTTCTCTAAATGAATGTATTGGTCAAGGATTAAGGGTTTTCTTTCTGCTTCTTTCCCTTATGAGGCCTTGAAGCAGTTTTATATTTTAATATATAAGTTCTAATGGCACTGCCATTTTTGCCTTAAAAAAAAAAAGTCTCCCTAAGAAGTGTGAATTCCTTAGCTAAGGGAAAACTTTAAAATCACATTAAACAAATTATAGAGAGAGCTTACTTAATTTTCTCTTTTTATTTTTCTCTAAGTGAGAGTTATGCCCTTCTTTTCTTATGATTTATATAAATAAAATTTGGCAAGAGGGTTTATTTTAAAAATATGACTTCTTATCTCTTATTTTTCTTTATTTTCTCAATTAATAAAAATTATATATTCTGTTATAACATGATATTTAAATAAAAAAGGTTTGGTAAAAGAAAATTAATTTGAAAGTGCAAATTTAAAAAATAAAAATTATTTTTGAAGTTTTTCTAGTTATTTATTGAAAAGGAAAACTTAGGATTTAGAAAACTATATTATATAATTTAATGGTAGATTTCTTCTGGGGTAATCAACTAAATTAATCTTAAATTCAAGGAGATGACCAAAAGTTTGAGATAATTAGCTATTATAGACTAGCAATGGTAATGAAACTACATCCTTTAAGGAATCAAGATATCTACAATGTTTTCTAGGATCGTAATACTTAAACTTTGCAAAGAGAGAATCTTGATTCATCAAATTTATTTATTTAGAATTAAATAAAGAGCTTAGACATTAGAATTAGGCTCATAATATTTAAACACATCCTGCCACTCCCGTGACAAACCAAAAAGGTGCTTAGGCATTAGAATTGTCCAACACATGATAGACAAATGAGCTTAGGATTTGGAATTATCTAACACTTGATAGACAAATGTGTAATATTAAATTGTCACAATGATCTGTTTATCATATAACCTAAATGTCAATTAAAAGAAAATAAAAAATAATCTAATCGTATAAATTAGATCTAATAAACGATATTCAATAGATGCAATAATGATCCTAACCTTATTTGATTGTACAAGACATTGGATTGATGAATAATAAGTTATCTTAACAGAAAAAAGAAATTAATTAGGACTCTACTTATATAGGTTGCCTAAAAGGAATTCGCTTAGTTATGAAAAAAGGAATTAACTTATTAAACAATATGCAAAATACAAAGAAAAATATTTATATAGAGTTTTAGAGCAAATATATGTTGAGTCATATACATGGGATGCCAATGACAATGATGCACAAATATCTTCGTCTCAAAATTCTATAAACTTAAAACCAAATATTATGGATGTCCCCCTAAGTATACATATACCAACCATTTGTCCCAAAGCTTTTAACAATCATAAAACATAAAATGTTAATATGAAGAGTTAAGTAAACAAAGAATGTGATGTGCTAGGGTAATAAGGAAAATGTGAATAAGACAAGCCATTGACACAAAAGGAAAAAAAAAAAAAAAAATCTCTTTTGAGAAAATGAAACAAGATAAACAAGAAGAAATGAGTATGTATTATATCTTTCTATAATAAATTAAGTATTTGTGTTATGTTTAATCTTTAAAAATTTATTTATGAGTTTTAATTATTTTCATAATAGACTTAATTAAATAAAATCATAAAATACTAAATACTTATTATGTATCTTCTATGCATATATACAATTATACCTTATAACATGAAGATATATATATAGTTATCCATCGACAGCCCTTGCATCTAACCCTTGCATCTCCTTGTGATGCAGATCGAAGTGCTAGTATAATAATTATATAAAATATATTATAAGACTGAAATCCATAATCAAAGATTCTAATCATGTCGAGGACGTCAAACGGTCGAAGAGACTAAGTGAACCTGCTTAACCATTGCGCTTAAATATCAGCATTTTCCGAGTAGGACAATAATGTCGGGGTCCATGGGAGATTATCTTTTGAGGTTGCAGAGTGCGAATATGGAAATGAAGAAAGACCCACATAATGACAGGATCTGAGCAAGGCCGCAAGAGAGGCGGTGCACCAGGGAGGATCTTCTTCCTCTAATCTCCACGACTTCGTCGCTTCCATACTGAACTTGTAATGGTCTCTGTTTCTGAAACTGAATAATAATTTTACATATTTCGAAGACTTTGTCACCAAAACACAATATACGTTTCAATAGACTTTGTCCAAATCGTGTTTTGGATCTTCAAACTAGAAAAAAAAAAAGCTATAAAATAATGTGGATTTAGTTAATATAAAAGGTACATGTGTTTCTTAAGGGTTTTCGATGCATATTCTATATACCTAAAATATATGATGAGTGCAGTATTACACCCGTTAATACAGTGACGAAACGTGTACAATTTCCTAATCCGAATATTTCATTGTAAAATGTTGAGATTGGGCTTGTTTTACAAAATGATTTCTTTAACAGTTAATTGTATTGCATATATTGGGGTCTGAATTGTGTGTAGAAAAAGCAGATACATGGCTGTATTTGATAGAATCTATTTTGTGAGAGGAACATAGCGCAATCCACGTTTTATTCACGCTCATTTAAGTATACTACAACTTAACTTTTAATTTCGACATGGATATAATTTTTCGTACTGGTCACATTTGCGATCAGATTTTTTTGGTTAAGGGTTTGTGGAGTGCCAACAAAATTCCTTGTTTGGCTTAATACAGACAGTTTTTCGTGTTTTTCTCAAATTTGTTCCAGAATAATTTTAGGCTTTAGAATATCCATTCTTGTGATGCAGAGAATGAGATGAATGGCTGCAAAGGGGTATTATTATGACCCGTGAGGTAAATAATTTTTCTGCACAACTTGTCGAGATTTTGTGAATGCTATAAAAATATTCACAGCATTGCGGTTAGTTTTACTATGGCACGAAGTCGAGCAATTGTAAAGGTTTTTGTCTAGGTAATTACAATTAACAGTTTTCACTCTATTTTGTAATGAAAATGGAGATGACGCTTACTATAGACCTGTCAAATTTGTACCTACAACACACAAAAAAAGTTGAAATTCCCGAAATCACAGCGCAGGGTAGATGTAGGTGCCACAAGTCTTCTTTAAATGAAAATGAATGGACACGACAAATTCAATTCTCTTCTATTGGAAGAGTATTTGTAATTGAACGTCTACAATTCATATTTTAACTTCTTGTTATACACTGAATTTGCGCCTCTGATCTCAAGCTCTCTTGGTCTTGATAATCCAGTATAACATGGGAATCATCTCAAGGTTGTGGGACCTTGTGCTAACCGAGATGAGACCTCCAGGTTCTAGGCTGGTTCCTCTTGGATAATCACCTTAATTTGCTTCTTAAACAGGAAAGTAAATCTTTTGAGGGAAAGGGATAGAAGGATTGCATGAAAGGGAAATGACTGAAAGAAAACTACCTACTAGGTGATACACCGAAATTAGGGCTTGGATCTCAGTATAGAGGAATGAAACTAATGGAGGAACCAGGTCAAATAAGTTGCAACTCACTAGATAGGCTTGCATAAGTATTTCATAGGAAGGCCTGAACAAAATACTCGACCTATGACCTGCAAACAAACATCCTTCTCTGCAACCAGGTGTAGGGATGAGAC
>MU223823.1:2426149-2440018 GCA_018584345.1 Thuja plicata | reverse complement strand
CAGGGGACTCCCTTTGAGTTGACCTGCCTTTGTGACTTCTCTTGAAAGGCAACTCCAAAAATTCAGTAGGCTTAGAGCTCCTAGTTGCAATCTTTCTCATATATTTTAAATAGGGCTGGTCTGAAACATTGAAACCAGTGGAGTCACCAGATATACTTGTCAAAACAACTTCTTAAAGTTTGTATTATGTAACCTGCATATCATAGATAACATAATATTCTCTAATGAACTTCCTTTACGGTCCCACCGGGCGTGCCAGAATTGTTATACACTGAATTTGCGCCTCTGATCTCAAGCTCTCTTGGTCTTGATAATCCAGTATAACATGGGAATCATCTCAAGGTTGTGGGACCTTGTGCTAACCGAGATGAGACCTCCAGGTTCTAGGCTGGTTCCTCTTGGATAATCACCTTAATTTGCTTCTTAAACAGGAAAGTAAATCTTTTGAGGGAAAGGGATAGAAGGATTGCATGAAAGGGAAATGACTGAAAGAAAACTGCCTACTAGGTGATGCACTGAAATTAGGGCTTGGATCTCAGTATAGAGGAATGAAACTAATGGAGGAACCAGGTCAAATAAGTTGCAACTCACTAGATAGGCTTGCATAAGTATTTCATAGGAAGGCCTGAACAAAAGACTCCACCTATGACCTGCAAACAAACATCCTTCCCTGCAAGCAGGTGTAGGGATGAGACAAGACTGCTGGGGGCTGAAGTATACCCAAAAAACATCTAAATCAGATCAAACACAGTGACACACAGATTTGCATAAAATGAGAGGAACTAGGAACCCCAATGTCCATTAATTACATTCATAAGCTTTGATCCAATAAGAGATAATACAAACCAGGAAGCATAGGGATATGAAGGATTATCACAAAGTACTTCCAACAGCTTGCATGATCAATGAGAAGATTACAGAATGTAAAAGCTAGAGGGCAGAAAGAATGCCTCAGATAGCTCCAAGAGAGAACAAATTCTCTTTACAAAATGCCAAAATCTGAGCACTAAGGCTCTCAAAAAATTTAAATACTCCCATGCACACAGGAAGGAGTCTTAGAAAACCTAACTAGGGTTACAGATTTACAATGTACTCATTGACCCTAGGACAAAATCTAATCTGGCCATAAATGTGCACCAACTAAATCGATCAGATCAGATTTGATTTCATTTTTTCGCCCATCCCTGTACTGGATTACGCATCGTAGACACGCAACCTGAACCCATGAGCAATACTCTGCAACTAATTCTCTGTCATGAATGCTCACCAACTGATCACAGTCCCCTAGGACGGGAAGTGACCCCTGACGACCGCCGCTCAAATTCTCATCAATGAGCCATCGATCATGACCATGTCCTTCTGCCAACTACACCCGAGAGCAATAACCTCTGATTGGACTCTGTATCTCCCTTCCACGTCTCTGAATCTTCTGTTTCTTCACTGACATCAAACAAATATTGATCAAAGGATCAACAGACTCCTTGTGCATGGTATTCTGCAATTGAAACCTCTCTGATCAGTTCTGGAACACGAGCACGGAGGAACCATGGCTGCCGAGCGTTCTCCCCTATTATCTTGCCACCATAAATTCAAATTCAAAGTCCTGCGACCTAGCGACCAACGGCTAGTCTCCTTGTCGCGAGCATTGGTCCTTAACCCTAGTTAAATCTCACGACCTGGCGACAAAGCACTTTTTAAGCTCTGCTTAACTTGAGCCAAGATTCAGCGACAAGGAGACCGTGTGAAATCAAAGTCACGAGGCATTTTACTTAACTCACCATTCTTCTAGCGACCCAGCGCCTAACTGCTACCTCAGACCGTCACGGCTTATCGCCTGATCGCTAGATGCTATCTCTCTATCTCGAGACCACGCGACAACACTTAGTCACCAAGTCGGGGGATCCTATGTCTGAGCCCTTTTGACCTTTCTAGCAACATCCTGACTACCCCAAGGCGCTGAGTCGGGAGTACTTTTCACGTAGGGCACTTTCATCACCAGACTTGGCGACGACCGTTAGATCAACTGCTCCTTACATCGGACGGCTGGCATTTAATCGCTTGAAAACTGGGTATACCCTTAAATTATCCAACGATCCCGCGACTGAGGGTAAAGATACCAAGTCTCGAAGTCGCGTAACCCATTTCCTTCATTTGGAAATTACCCGACTAACATAAGCATCCATCCACCATATGACACATGTCGCATAGCCACTGGTTCATCTGTTTGCATTGGGGAAGCTGAGTCATCATGCTGTTCTAGCGACAACGTGACTGAGTAAATTTACTAACATCAAACAGCTAGTCGCGGGATCGGGAGTGTTATCTCTTAACTACCATTTTATCATGAGACCACGCGACTGAAAAAAACTTAACTGTTTGTCACGGCTGGATCAAGCGATCATGCGAAATGAAGTAGAACGCGAAGTCGGAAGACTTTTCTTTGACTGTTGAATTCTTCTCGCGATCACTCGACTGAAGGTGGACCCCTGCTTTGTAACATATTATCCCGCGACATCCTGACTGAGGACTAATCGTGAAGTTTGAGAACCCAGAGGGAATATTCTAAAAGGTCACCAGACTATGAAACACAAGGAAGGCACAGAGTCGGGAGAAAGAAAGGAATATCCTCTGAGGTTGAAGCGATCAAGCGACCAAAGACTTGGGACCCACCTTCCACCAAGGCTTATGACATTATCTAGCGATCATGCGACTTAAGAGAGGTAGCCAAGTCGGAAGACATCTGGGGAATATTCCAAAGGGTTACAAGACTACGTGACAAAGGAGAAGCGCAGTGTCGGGAGAAGAAAAGGAATATTCGCCCAGGGCAAAGCGATCAAGTGAGTGAGAAATAAAGCACATGCTCTTAGTGATTGGAAAAAGTAACTGCGAAACATAACATGCCAAGGCTTAAGGCTTATTACCTCACTTAAACATAAGAGACTTAGGGTTTTAAGGGTTTTGGTGAGGATCTGAAACCTGGGAAAAACAAGACAGAGGAAGCAAGACAGGGCAAACCAGGTCAATTGCACAGAATGGGAAAATTCGGGCAACACTTCTAGTGGGAGATCATTAGTAATTAGTAGAGGTCTATTAATGGTTAGTTTTTTGTTATGATGACTCCCCAATTACTAATATGAAAAGAGTCTAAAAATGATCACTCATGTACCAATAGCCGATCATTTTTTAGCTTTTTTGGTTGTCGATTGGCTCATTTATGCACCACTAGTGAGTCATTTTGAGGGAACGACTATTGGTGCATCTTTGAGTGAGTACCGAGTGACACTTTGAAATACCCACTTTTTGATGCTTCGATGTTTGATGAACTCTAGAGAGATATCTATGAATAACCAAAAGCTAATACCTTAGTTTTAAGCAACTAACTTGCATACGATGACAACAAAAGAAAAATTGTCAAAATTTGACATATAGTTTAGGTTCAACAAATGTGCAAAGTTAAGGTGTGGGCACTAGGGCTCTTCTCCTAATTACAAATTTTAAAGAAGTCCTAAAAATGATAACACATGTACTAGGAAATAGTTGATATTTTTTTATCTTTTTGGTTTGTAATTAGCCTATTTGTGCACCACTATTAGGACATTTGGGCACGACTACTAGAACATTTGTTCACAAGTACTAGCAATTTTCAGTGAACAATTTATGATGCATCTTTGAGTGGGTATCAAGCGACACTTTGAAACAACCACTTTTTTATCCTTTGATGCTTGATAATCTCTACATGAATTTTTGTTAATACCTAGAAGACATGATTATTTTTAAGGAGTCAACCCACATATGAAGACAACAAAAAAAATGTCAAAATCCAATGTATAGTTTAGTTTCTACAAGTGCGGGAAGTTAGTGTGTTCAGGTACTTGTGCTATTCTCCTATGTTTAAGGAGAGATTTCTAAGCCATTGATTGAAGAAATCAGATAGTGCCAACATATACTCAGCAATTATATTTTTCTATGCAATGGGTATGTCAAAGAGGTGTTAAAGGTCGATTAAGAAAAGATTTAGCCTATTAATTTGCTTATATTGTGTTATAAATGAGGTCAATTCGTCGAGCATTTATAAAATGATGATTTTTTTGCCAAAAATGTCTCAACAAAAAATTTATAGCTTCAAACTAATTATCCTTAAAATTAGGAGGATAAATACCCTCATGTCATGTTTGAGAGAGAGAGAGAGAGAGAGAGAGAGAGAGAGAGAGAGAGATCCCAATATTTGACACATCATTCATAATTGTACTAAATGGTAAAATAGATTTTGTATAGGGAGTTCCTGGAGTACACTACATAAAAATTGAATAGAACATGTCATTATACTTGGTTTACTTTAGTTTCACATGAAACCCGATGACTATAAAAAATATGAAAAAAAAATATGTTTATGGGCCAACGGGAAAAAGGTCACAAAAGCTTGAAAATTGAGTGTTTGTACTCTCGATAAATAATTTACTTAATTTTTAAAGAAATTGTATGCATTAATATATATTAAGGACTAAATATATTACTAAAGTAATGACTAAATTACTGACTAAATCTATGGCTAAATAATGACTAAATAAATCACTCCCATGACCAAATCAATGACTAAATTAATGACTAAATCAATGACCAAATCAATGACTAAATAAATGACAAAAATAGTTTATTCATATATTGAAACATGTTATAAATGACTACAAATCGTCATGAAACTAAGTTTAGTCATTTATATGCAAGTTTTAGTAGTTTATTTAGTCCCATATTGTTGTTTTTTGTACTATTGAAAGGGAGAAAGAAACCTATAGAGTAGTTAATAATGATGGTGAATAAAGAATTTGAAGAATAGAGGGAGGGCAGTAGAGGCCAAGTACTCGACTAGATAGAAGAGAGGGAAAGGTAAAGGAAGAGGAAGATATATATATATATATATATATATCTGTGTGTGTGTGTGTTCACATAATTTCTAAAGTTAAGCCATCTGCACCCATATTGGCCAGTTCATGTGCCAATTTATTACCTTCTCCGTATATATGGTTGATTTTGAGATTGTTAAAATAAGCTAAAATACCAATGGCTATTTCGAGTCCGATGTTAAGTTTCCAATTAGGTATGGTTCCATTTATAAGCACGTTAATTATGATTTATGAGTCTCCTTCAATCTCCAATTGTTCGATACCTATATTCTTAAACATGAGTAAGTCGTCCACTAGCGCCTCAATTTCTGCAATGTTATTAGTGACCTCCCCATTTAGCTTAGCAAATTTTCCACATAAGGTTCAATTCCATTTGTGAACTTTGCAGCCAATTCCATCTATACCTAGGTTACCCTGAAAAGCACCATTAAAATTGAGCTTTTACCATCCATATTCAGTGGTATGTCAATTACAAGTTTCCCTTTCCTTCTTACTATCCTTTTCCCCTTTGCCATATTGGGGTGGAATGATTAACCCAAACCACTCTTTTTTTTAGGATACCATCCCAAAGAGAGAATATACCTTCAATGTGGTTGATATTCCTAAGTCTATTACTTAGTGTTTCCACTATACATGCTTCAATCTTGTTTTGAGGATAATTTGTGCTCATCATTTTATCTTGAAATATTCTCCTATTCTCCTCTTTCCATAATTCCCACACTAGAATGGATGGGGAAATCTTCCAAATTTGGTGATATATACTTTTTTGTTGGGCTTTGAGCCATGCATTTAAGTGGTCCACTAAGGTATTGGCAAATTTTGATTTCCAATAAGGGTTCCTACACAACCAATGCCAAGAATTAGCAGCATAGGGACAATTTAGTAAGATATGAACTAATATTTCTTCATGATGCTCACATAATACACACAAAGATGGACCTTCAAAATAAATTTTCCTAAACCATTCACATGTTAAAATCCTTTTTACTGAAGCATCCTAAAAGAACATGCCTTTTTTGGTAGGAATTTCTTATTCCAATAGAGGTTTAAGGGTAGATTTGATTCTTGCCAATTATGGGTCTTTATTAGGGAGTTGTAGCCATCTCTGACCTTGTAGGATCCAGATTTGGATTTTTTCCAGATTAATTTGTCCACTTTTTTTTTTTAAGGTTATATGTTTGGGGTTTAGAATTTACTTAATTGATCCTTCTCATCTCTATTTAAAGATGTTGGACATCAAGGCATTTCCATTTCTACACAAAGATAGGGTCTCTTGAGGGGATTTCTATATAGTCTATAACACGTTTCCCCTATATGGTGGTTAGTAAATTTTTAATTCTAGGGGAAAAAATACCTTTCAAAGAAACATATCCCCACCTAGAATCTTCCAAGAAGAGGGCATATTAACTATTACCAATATTCCTGGAGAGTTTATCTCTAACAATCTCTCTACACTATAAAATAAAGTACTAGGCTCTGGATCCACTAGGAGGATTGCTTGTTATAAAGATACTAGTGGAGTCTAAGGAATGTAGATATTTGTTTTTTAGGATCCTCACCCATTTTCTGTTAGGCTCTTGGTATATTCTCCAAACCAATTTTTCCCCAAATGCCATATTTTGCCATTTTATATTTTTAATGCTAAGGCCTCCATATTTCATTTGTTTGCATAGATTGTCTCATTTAATTAATGTGATAATTTTGTCTTCTGAGACACCTTTCCAAAAGAAGTTTCTAAGTGTCTTTTCCAATATACCTTTAGCACCCTAAGTTAAGGGTAAGCATGACATTTGATAAGTGGGCATTTTTGAGAGAATATATTTGATCATAGTTACTCTTCCTGCATCAGAGAGCCATTTCCCTTTCTAATTCTCCATTTTCTATTCCATTTTTTTATCACATGAGGTCCCATAGTTTATTAGTTTTTTTACCCTTTTCCAAGGCCATACACAAATATTTACATGGGAATGTACCTTTCTTAAAACCTAAAATATGGAAAATATCTTTTTCTAAAATGGGGTCAGTATTGAGAAAAAAGATTTATGATATGTTAGCATTAACCAAGTGTCCCAAAGCTCTCATATACATATTTAAATTTTATGTTTAGTTTTTGGCTTCATATTTTTCACTCTTTCTTGACAAAATTTTATCATCAGCAAACTGCTGATGAGTTAGACTTGGCACTCCTTCTGCAACTTTGATACCAGAGATTAATCCTTGTTGATTTTATTTTGTGATTGATCTTCCAAAAGATTCAAATTTTATAATGAATAGAAAGGGGGATATAGGGTCCCCTTGTCTCAGTACCCTAGACATGCAAAAGAAACCCTCTGGGGTACCATTTGTTACTAAAGATATTTTAGGAGTAGATATGCAGTTGAAGAATATGTGAATCCATTGTTTGTAAAACCCAAATGCTTATAAGAACTTGCAGATAAATTGCTAGTCCACTTTATCATATGGCTTTTGTATGCCTAATGTTATTAATATACTAGGTTTCTTATTTTTTTTGTACCAAGTCAATGATTTCTTGTGTGATGATAATGTCATCGAAGATTGATCTTTCGGGCACAAACCTTGTTTGTTCTTCTTATCTTTAGCCTATTGTAAATGGATTTAGATAGTATTTTGTATATGGTGTTACATAATGTTATAGGTCTAAAGTCACCTGGTTTCTCCACTTTGGTTTTTTTTTCTATTAAAGTCAATAAGCTTGTTGGAAATAATGGAATGGTGTAGTGAGAGGGGAGGGGTGAATCAGTACCCTCAAAAAATTTATCAATTAACCTTTATAATTTTATCATCAATATATTGTATTACCATTCATATCTTCTATTTTATCTTTGTGTATGTAACATCAATTCATAAATTAATAATCATGTAAAACATTCATAGAAGCATTCATAAAATGTATAAACACATAACACAAGATTTGGTAACGCAAAGAACCCTTGTTAGAAGGTCAAAACTACGGTGGGAATGAAACCCACAAAGCTTCCCTATCTGTAGAATGGAAGGGGTCAGTTAAGGCTTAAAATTTGATTACTTCTGTTGATCTACCCTGTTAGGAGTACTATGTGGAGACTGGTTAAGGTCTACTCTATTAAATGCTTTAGCAACACTATTTAGTGTGCACTCGATTAAGAGATTTACATAAAGATTTTTAAATCCACCTTTCTTGAAAGGATTTCTTCTGTTTTCTACACTTGTTAGAATGTAGACAAAAATATCTAGTGACCTGAGTGTATGCAATCTACCATTTTTTATTACATATCCATTAAAGATTACAAGTATAATGTATCACTTAATGTGATTGATCAATACCATTTTTTATTGGTAGCCTTGAATCTAGTTCTTGATAACCTAATTCATATTTTGTTGTTCTTGCTTGAAAAACTTAGGCTAATCCATAGATGTGCTTTTTGGCTATTATCATCCTCACATCCATCTTGAAATGAATGATTACACATCTATTTATACAATAGATTGACCTATTTTAGTTTCACATATTACAAAGTTAACTCTATTATCAAAAGTTTACAACTTGACCTTGATCTCCTAGTTTGCATATTTTGAGTCAGTTAGACTCATTAAAACAATTAAAATTATAATGCTTGTCCTTCAAGAAATGGTTTTAAGTCAAATCAAAACACTAAATATAGAATATGAATTTTTTATCTGACGTGGAAGTTGGATCCACATTTCTCAAGATTTAATTGACTTTTGATGTCTGATGCTCGGGTTTCTCTGTTGTCATTCTATCGGTGTTCCCTTGTTGACCTGTCCATCAAGTTCCCTTTCTCTATCAGGTTCCTCTGATTTTCTTCTCTATCAGTTTACACTTTAATATTTTTGGGTTGAACTATGTAAGCTGTGTCAGGTTTCTCTTGTGATCTGTCCTGTCGTGTTTCACTTGACTTTAGCACTTTCGGTGACCTTTGTTATATGTACTTTTGATTTGTACTAAAATTATATCTTTTGGTTTAGGTGTAACCGATTGTTGGAAAACTATTTTCCCTTTGCATATACTAATGGAAAATTAATATCTTCAATCTCCCCCTTTGACATTAGTATCAAAAACTGATATGTGAAAAATACTAAACTTTGTAGTAATGTACACCATGTGTTTACCTTGTCATTTATGACTCCCCCTATGTATATGTAGTTATATTATATGTATATACATGTACACCTGCCTTTATACTATACTTTGTTTTTTACCTTATCTTCATATCATATCATTCTTCCCCTTTTTACTACTGTACATGTCATTTTCCCCTATATTTTCCCCTGATGTACATATCATTTTCCCCCCTTTTTTATAGTAAGGGAAGAGGTTTATACTTACAACTTATCAAAAATATGGGAATAGAAATTCTTTATATCTTCCATAAGTTTATCCCATTTCTCCTTTAGGTGTTCAAGAGCCATTTGCTCCAGTGTGTGTCAGGCATGCATATCATAGATGTTTTCTGCTACAAACATCAATGGGGTGGAAACTAACTATCTTGTCTAAGTCATGTGTTGTTGTAGAAGTGTAAGATGTGGTAGTATTAGAGCCTATAGCTCAATAACCTCATCTCTAAGCTTGGTTTCTACCTCTAGAATTTCCTATCTCAACCTTCTATATTTCATAATCTTGTCCAAATGCATCTTGATTGCATTATCATTTGTGGTTAGAATTTGTACACTTGCATTTAGATCATAATCTATTTGTGCAATCTTATCACTATTTTCCTTAGTGGTTTTCTCTAAAGTGCATAACTTTTGTATTAAGGCAATAGCTTCAGAAATTATTGGATCTACTTCATCTACAAGTTCTGAGAGCTTTACCTTATTGACTGCCACTTCTTGGCTGATCTTTTCTATCAATTTATGTTGATATTTTTGTTCTTCTCATTCCTCAATTTCTTTTTCTGCATCCACATTCTGAGATGTGATGGCCTCGATTAGAATGACAAGTTGATCAAGGATGCGGGAATTTTGATCAACCTCTATGTCAGGAAATATTTGAGTTAATATATCCCTTGTAGTTTCCAAAACTAGGGATTCTTTTTGCTCTTTCCTTAACTTTTCTTACATAGCTTTTCTTTAACATATTTCTCCATACTTTTTTAGAGATTCAAAATCCCATGTAGAAGGGTCACATTTCCATATCTCAATGATTTCATCAAGTGTTATGTGCAGCTTATTCTTCTTTGTCTTCTTCTTCTTCTTCTTGGATGTCGAGTGGGAAGCACTTGAATGTACTATCAAAAAAAGATCCTTTGCTTTTTCAGATGTACTAGATGAAGGCTTTTGTAGTGTTGTGTCTTTTGCATGATGCTCAGTATCTACCTGTCGATTTGTAGTGGATGTGTCCACATCAACCTTTGATGTATATACATCATCTCCTTCTGTATTGTTAGAAGTGTCACCTTCTTTCTTCTCTTCTTCACCTTTTTCTTTCATCCCTTAATCTGTTTCTTGTTGTGCTCTATTAGTTGTATCTTTCTATTCATCGATTGTATCTTTTTGTTTATCATTACCCTTGTCATTGGGTATGCTTGCATCAGGCTCAGGTAACTTCTCCTTTTATGAGATTATGTTAATAGCTTGTATTAACAATAGCATTTTCCCTGGTATGTTTACCTATCCAGTATATATATTTGTGTCCTATTATTCAGTTTGGTCTGGGACAATAGTGACATCTTCATATTTTTGTATCTTATCTATAGGATTTCCTCCATTAATATTAATGATAGTACTATCTAGCCATGTTTCATCTGCAGTGTCCATATCCTTGTTATATGTTGTGTTCAATGCTGCTTCATTTATATCCTCATCCTCAGTGATATTAATGTGCTTTGGGTTCAGTTTAGCCTAATCCTTAGCATTGAGTGGCTTTTCAGTAAGAGTTGCTTGTGACTTGGGGCTTGAATCACTTTTTAATATATTAAGTATATTTATGTATTTATCCTCACTTTTTCTATCAAGTTCAATTAAATGTACCTTTAGCACCTCATAGGCTCTTAGCTTTGGGGAGAACCTATTGGAATGTTTCTCCATCATTTATTGAATCTCTTCCATCTTAGATTCAGGTGGCATGACTTAAACTAGGGCTCTTCCCCTTATTTGTTTCTCTTCCTTGAGATCATATGTCCACCTAGCCGACGATCTATCTATAAGTTCTTTAGGCATAGATTTATCTAATTTGATAGGCACATATTTGAATACACACATCATTTTGATGATTTCCTCTTCTATCTTATTTTGATCATCAGGATCCAATGTTAGCCATTTTCTGATCTTGGGGTCTATGATTTATCCTGACTTAATAATTGATGTACATACCTCATTAATGGTGGTAGGGTACTTATTCTTAAGAGGTTTTTCATCATTTTCGGTGTCATCTATGCATTCCTTAGTTCTAATGAACTTCTTTCTTTTTGTTAGTCCCTTTTTACCTATTTGAGGCTTTCTTCTATAGGTCCTCACTTGACCTTTCTTGATCGGTGAAGGACTTGCATCCTTTGTTGTCTAACTTCTGGTCCTAGATGCAGCAGTAGTCCTAGGCTTCTTTAGGGGTGGTGCATCAAACTCTATAAATTATGAGTCACTCACCTTCTCAGCTTCACCGATGGGTGACTAACCCTCAGATTTTTCTGTTTGTTCTGTTTCCTCTTAATTCACCAACAACTTTTTCTTGAAAGTCTTAACTAGCTTATCTTTCTTCCTGTCAATAATTTTAACAACTAAACTAGTTTTTTATACTTTCTTTGGCTTCCTCATAAGTTCCAAAATTACATTGTGATTTATCTAATGGTTCATTTATCAATGCCTCAATAGCATTTGTTTCTTGATCTATATTAACCTCATAGTCCAGTGGTGCCAACCATGTTGTCCTTGGTACAACTCACTTGATATAGGTGTAATCAGTGTCCACCATAAAATAGATTTCAGTTTTGTACTTTTCTTCCAGTTGTTCTGGTACCCTTACTCTCCTCTATATTTTGTCTTTGAATCCAGTGAAGTATTCATCCATGAATGTTTCAAAATTATCTCCTAGTAATTTGATGAACTCACTAATCTATGTGGTCATTGTTCGGATAGTGTCCAATTTGATATTTCCTATAGATGGGAAGGATTCTTTAAAATAGAAAAATATGCACATAATGAATGAACCAAAATTACATGAGTTGGACTTTGCAGTCTAGATTGTCTTTATGTTCTCATCTAATTACCTTAGCAAAAGTTCTGATAGGTCTAACTACAGTCCCTTCTTGAAAAATTTGTATGTTGTATCTACTACTCCGGATGCAATAATGTTCATCCTTCTAGCCTAAAAGAATTTTTATCCTAAGCCGCATGCTCTAAATTTCATTTCATCATCGTTGATGGTGGATACCTTTAATCCTCTTCCATCCCATAATGCTCTTGTGTTCTTTTCAATGTAAGCATTAGGAGGGTGCTTTAGTGCCTTTACTTTATGAGTTATGGGATAACCGATAAGAGCATGTATAACATCCTTAGTTATTAGTTTTGGCTCATCTAGTAATATCTTTAGGTCATGTACTCTGCTTAGTACTAAATGAATCCATTCAGTCTTGAATTGCTTCAGGAACAATAGGGCATGTGTGATCCCTTTCACTTCAATGTGCTTATGTTCTTATTTTATTGTTCCATCATTGTTGCAAAGCTTTTTGTAAGCTTTATCAACTTCCAGGTCTCCTATTTCTGCAATCTTGGAGCGAATATATGCTTGCACATCTTCAACAAGCAAAACCCTAGCTTGTATACTGGAGAATGCACTAGCATTGTCTGAAGAAACCTTAGGATAGATATTATAATGAGGTTCTTCACAACTGGAATTATTGATGAGATTGACCTTTTTCTTCTTTTAATTCTTGAGCTTGGAGGTTCTTGAAGTAGTTTCCATTGTTTCAAAATTTAGGGCTTTTTTCTTGTAAAAGAAAATGGAGTTCTTGGTGAATGTTGTTACTTAATTCAATCTTATGTGACTGCTGGGAATATTTCTTAGTGCTATGAATAGGGTTGAATTCACTGTGTAATCTGGTTGTTTCATGCTCTAGTTTCACTCAGCTTCTTCGCTCAAATCGCTCTGTGAACAATGAGCTCTTCCGTCGACTATTTATAGACTTTTTCCCTAAGTCATGTCATAAATACTCACCCACTTCTCGGTGGAGTCATTGGGTAGTATACACACTTCATTCTCGGTGATAATGTGATGCTTGGGCTAGGTGTCAACTCATTTGACTATTTATTGATGGATCTCGGTATATGGCGAAGACAACATTGTATTTTTACATAGTTACCAATAGAGCTCAGTTTACACTAGTGACTTAGCTTTTTATGTGTTGACCGATGATGCTTGGTAAGTATAGACAACTTAGATTTGTATGTACAATAATGATTGTTGGTAAGCATTGACCGATGAGTTTGAATTCACTGAATCATAACAAGTAATACTATAGTGCATCTTTAATCATTCTAGGTTGGCATTTCATCAATATATAATGTAACTAATGAAAAATATAACTTGGTATAATGCATTTCCATACTTACTTGTTCTACTTAGGTGTGGGTGGTGATATCACCAGATCCATTGGATAAGGTGTCACCATTTGCATTGCTTGGTCCAGCTTCATCATTGTTTATAGCTCTCCTCCACATTTTGTTTCTCATCTTCCTGATGTCTTCAATGATGTTTCCATTGGCAAAGGTGTTCATCTCTGTCACTCAGTCTTTGTAATATTTTCTTAGATGACCAACTTTATGACAGTGTAGGCATGCCATTCCAGGGTTAGTCCAGCTCCTATAATTTCTCATCCATTGTCTCCTGCAGTTTGCAGCTATGTGTCAAAATATTCCACATGTTGTGTAGTTTTCCCATGTGTTCTAATCCCAAACAGGGATAACTTTAAGGAACCCCCCCCCCCTCCCCAAATTTATAGAATTGTGGTGAATC
>MU223823.1:2403261-2415750 GCA_018584345.1 Thuja plicata | reverse complement strand
ATTAAGGCTGCAATAAAATACTATGGACTCGCTCTACTGATCGCAATACTATGAAGAAGGCTCCTTCTTTCTGGCATGTTTCAATAATGAACCTCATATATCTTAAATAGACAACTACAAATAAACTATTTTAATTTTGGTGAATCGGCCGACCGATACATATGATAAGAACTAATATTTGGCGAACCCCGCGTAATTTCAAGCAATTGAGTGGGAAAATAGGGCGAGAATTTGGGACCCCATTATGTGTGATGCATGGTGAATTGGGTCCTAGGACAAATAAAATTTTGACATAGGAAAATGGGAATTTGGTGAATGATGTTCGTCAAAAGAGACACTCAATTAATTCCGTGGCATATAAGAGTAAACATTAAAGAGAAATATGGGCGAAGAACCCGAGTACCAAACTGAAATTGTGTAATCATAGTGGCAAACGTTCCGACCACAATATGACTATTTTATAAAATCTGGGCGAACCGGTCAACTAGTATACGGTGTCTTTTTTTGCCAATTTCTATAGCTCGATCGGGACATATTCGCCAATTGGCGAATAATCGCCACTAAAAAAATCCCTGATCCCAAACATATGAGTTACCAACTCTTGTTAGTTGATAAGAAGTTTCTTGATCTTTAGGCTTCCATGCTTTCCTTTTCTTCTTCCTACAATCAAGATATGTGTGCCCATGTATTTTTCAAGTAGGACAATATTACTCCATGTAGGTTTCTTTCTTTTTTTGTTTCACCTTTGATTTACATTCATATGCATTATGTCCTTTCTTGTTACATTTATAACAAATTCCTATGAATGAAGGTGTGGATTTAGGAATACCTTTTATTTTACTCCTACAGACATTTGATGTGTGGCCTGGTTTTCCATAGTGATTGCATGACTACTTTTTTGGTCTTGGATTTGCATAGACGTTCTTTGGATCAGCTTGGTTTTGTGATTCTTCATTTTCGGTATACCTTTGTCTGGTATTTTTGTTGACTCTTCTTTATCCATCCAGAAATTCATCCATCCTTATGGTGCTTTCTTCAGATCTCTTGATAATGTTATTATGGTGTTTCTGAATTCTCACTTCATGCTTCAATTTTTCATTTTCATCTCTTAGCTCACTGATAGCTTGTATTCTTTCAATGAGTTCTATGTTCATTGTGTCTTCCTCCTGACTCATAAGAATAATATAATTTGTGATCTCATGATGATGTTATGTAAGTCTTTGTATTTCTGACTCTTTCTCTTGTATCTTTTCAATAGTCTTCCTTTTTTCATCAATAGCTAGTGTTGTTTCTTTCTCAGCTTGTCTAGCATTGTTCATGACATCAATCATTCTTACCATCTGTGTCTTCTAAATGATTTGAAGAGATTTCACTTTTCCAACCTATTGTTGATTGATTTCATTCAGACTTGTGATGCTTTCTTCAAATGTGTTTGATGCTTTTCTTGATGTAGATTCCGATGACTCAATTAGATCAGGTATCTCTTCCTCATGGTAGTCAGTTTCATTAAAACAAGATTCCATAATATTTCTTTCATCCAGTAACTATCTCATCTTTAGTCTAGCTTCTTCATACTATTCATAGAAATCTGTATCTCTAATTCATGATTCTCAATATTATTGTATAGCTTGTACCTTTCCAGTGTATGATATTTTTTCTTAAGTCTTTAAGATTTTCCAAATAAGAGTTTTAGCTCTGATACCAATTATTGGAAATAATAAAATGGTGTACTAAGAGGGGAGGGGTGAATTAGTACCCTCAAAATTTTTATCAATTAACCTTTATCCTTATATGATCATTACATTGTATTGCCATTCATATCTGCTATTCTATTTTTGTGTATGTATGTTCATCAATTCATAAACTAATAAGCATGTAAAACTTTCATAGAAGCATTCATGAAATGTATAGACACATGAAAGAAGATTTGGTAACGTAGAAAACCCATGTTATAAGGTAAAAACTATGGTGGGAATGAAACCCACAAAGCTTCACTATATTCAGAATGGAAGGGGTCATTTAAGGCTTACAATTTGATCACTTCTAATGATCTACCCTATTAGGAGTACTATGTGGAGATTGGTTAAGGTCTACTGTGTTAAGATCTTTAGCAACACTATTTAGTGTGCACTCGGTTAAGAGATTTACATAAGGATTGTTAAATCCACCTTTCTTGAAAGGATTTCTTTTTTTTTATACACTTGTTAGAATGTAGACAAAAAAATTCAGTGACCTGAGTGTATGCAATCTACCATTTCTGATTACAAATACATTAAAGATTACAAGTATAATGTATCACCTAATGTGATTGATAATTATCTATGTTACTCAGTAGCCTTGAATCTAGTTCTTGATAACCTAATTCATCTTTTGGTGTTCTTGCTTGAAAACCTTAGTCTGATCCATAGATCTACTCATTGGCTACTATCATCCTCACATCCATCTTGAAATTAATGATGAGACATCTACTTATACAATAGATTGACCTATTTTAGTTTCACGTATTACAAAGTTAACTCTATAAACAAAGGTTTACAACTTGACCTTAATCTCCTAGTTTGCATATTTTCAATCAATTAGACTGATTAAAACAATTACAATTATAATGCTTGTCCTTCAAGAAATGGTTTTAAGTCAAATCAAAATGCTAAATATAAAACATAAGTGCTTTATCTTACGTGGAAGTCAACTCCACATTTCTCAGGATTTAACTGACTTTTGTAGTCTGATGCTTGGTTTTCTCCATTGTCAGTCTGTCAGTGTTCCTTTTTCAAACTATCTGTCAGGTTCCATTTCTTTGTCGAGTTCCTCTGCTTTTCTGCTCTTTCGGGTTACACTTCAATATTTTTGAGTTGAACTATGTAAAATGTGTCGGGTTTCTCTTGTGATCTATCTTGTCATGTTTCACTTGACCTTAGCACTTTCAGTGACCTTTGTTATCTGTTCCTTCAGTTTGTACTTAAATTATTTCTTTCGGCGTAGGTGTAACCGATGTTTTAAAAACTATTTTCCTTTGCATATACTAATAGCAAAATTATTGTCTTCAGAAGGTATTATTAATTTTTTCGTAAAGTCTCTCCCATTTCCTAGTGTTCTTGATTGCCTCATATAGCTCATTTCAAAGAAAATGCCAACATTTCTACAAGAAACTAGCTTGGAAGCCATCCAACCCTGGAGCTTTATCAAGATGAATTTGGAAAAGTGTTTCTCTAATTTCTTATGTGGTGAAATCCTTATTGAGATATTTTTTATTTTCATCATAGATTAGTTTAGGAAAATTATTTAAAAGTTGTTTCTTCTCTTGTAAACCAGAAAATTCCTTATTATTGAGAGTTTCTTGAAAGAAGTTGAATAATTCTTTAGATACATTTTGGGGGTTCTCTATAAGCTCTTCCCTTTCAGTTTTAAGTTTTAATATCATTTTTACATTCCTCCTTACCTTTGTACTATTATGGAAAACTTTAGTATTTTGACCTCCTTCTGATAGCTAGGTCTCCCTATATTTTTGTTTCCAATAAATTTCCTCCTTCGTTAACAAGTCCTCATATTGGTGAAGCAATTATGTTTCCTTCCTATATATTTCATTATACATTCCTACTTTTATTACATTCTCATTTAATTCCTGAATTTTGTTTTCCACCTCAGTTTTCTCATTAAACATGTTTTTTAAAATGAGTTTTATTCTAGGTAAGTATTTTGAATTTAAGGGATTTCATTTTGGAAAAAAAATAGTATATTTATTATCCTTCAAAATTTTATTCATTCCACTATTCTTCTCCTAGTCCTAATATATTATTTTTTTTATCTTGGTACCACATGTTTTCAAACTTGAAAGGGTTTCTAGTTGGTTTGCATTCTTTTGTCATGTCTAATCTTACCGGGAAGTGATCTAAACCCGAGGTAGCAAGGATAGAAGTTTTCTAAGTGTTGTTAAAGGTGTTTATGTCTCCTAAAAATATAAATTTTTCCATTCTTTTTTCTATGTAACAAAATCCTTAAATATTCTCCTATTCCACTCTTTCCATAATTCCCACACTAGAATGGATGGGTCAATCTTCCAGATGTGGTGATATAGACTTTTGTGTTGAGCTTTGAGCCATTCATTTATGTGGTCCACTAAGGTATCAGAAAAGGTTGATTTCCAATTGAGCTTTCTACACAACCATTGCCAAGAATTAGCAGCATATGGATAGTTTAGTAAGATATGATCTATTCTTTCTTCTTGATGCTCACATAATACACACCTAGATGGACCTTCAAAACCTATTTTCCTAAACCGTTTAGAAGTTAATATATTTTATTTTGAAATATCCTAAAAGAACATACCTTATTTTGGTAGGCATTTCTTATTCCAAAAGAGGTTTAAGGGTAGATTTGATTCTTTCCAATTCTAGGTCTTCATTAGGGAGTTGTAGCCATATTTGACCTTGTAGGATCCAGATTTGGATTTTGTCCATATTAATTTTTCCGCTCTTTGTTTTAAGGTTAAATTTATGGTGTTTAGAATTTTACTTAATTCATCCTTCTCATCTCTAGTTAAAGGTGTTACATCTAGGCATTTCTAGTTCTACTCAAAGATGGGGTCTCCTGAGGGGATTTCTATATAGTATTTAATACATTTCCCGCATAGGGTGGTTAGTACATTTTTAATTGAAGGGGAAACAATACAATCCAAAGGAACATATCCCCCCATAGAATCTTCCAAGAAGATGCTAGATTCACCATTACCAATATCCCTAGAGAGTTTATCTCTTACAATCTCTCGACACTCTAAAATAAAGTTCTAGGCTATGGATCTCATAGGAGGATTTCTATTTATAAAGATACTAGTGGACTATGAGGATTGGAGATATTTGTTTGTCACGATATTCACCTATTTGCAATTAGGCTCTTGGTATATTCTCCAGACTAATTTTTCCCCTAATGCCATATTTTACCTTTTATAATTTTTAATGCTAAGGCCTCCATTTTTTTATTGGTTTGCATAGATTTCCCCATTTACTTAATGTAATATTTTTGTCTTCTGTGACACCTTTCCAAATAAATTTCCTAAGTGTCTTTTCCAATATACCTTTAGAACCCTGAGTTAAGGGTAAGCACGACATTTGATAAGTGGGGATTACTGAAATAATATATTTGATCATAGTTACTCTTCCTGCATTAGAGAGCTATTTCCCTTTCCAATTCTCCATTTTATATTCCATTTTTTTTCATATGGGGTCTCATATTTTTTTATTTTTTAAGCCCTTGTCCAAAGGCATACCTAAATATTTACATGGGAATGTACCTTTCTTAAACCCAAAATATGGAAAAAAAAAATAAAAAAATTAAAATGGGGTTAGTATTGAGAAAAACTATTTATGATTTGTTAGCATTATCCAAGTGTCCCAAAGCTCTTATATACTGATTTAAAATTTGTTTCTAGTTTTTGGCTTCAGATTTTGCACTCTTTCTTGATGAAATTGTATCATGAGCAAACTGTTGATGAGTTATATTTGTCACTCCTATAATTTTTATACCTGAGATCAAAGTTTGTAGATTTTCTTTTGTGAGGGATCTTACAAAATATTCAGCCATTATAATGAATAGAAAGGGGGATATAGGGTCCCCTTGTCTCAGTCCCCTAGACATGTCAAAGAAACCCTCTGGGGTCCCACTGATTATTAAAAATATCTTAGGAGTAGATATGTAGTTGAAGTTTAGGTGAATCCATTATTTTTTTTGTACTAAGTGGATGATTTCTTGTGTGATTATAATGCCATCGAATATTGATCTTCCTAGCACAAACCTTATTTTTTCTTCCAACATAATTTCTAGTAGAAACTTCCCTAGCCTATTGGCAATGGCTTTAGATATTATTTTGTATATGGTTTTACATAATTCTATAGGTCTTAATTCATCTAGTTCCTTCACTTTGGATTTTTTTTGTATTAAAGTCAAGAAGTTATTATAATTTTTTTTGAAAAGTATCCCCAATTTCCTAGTGTTCTCAATTGCCTCATATAGCGAATTTCCAAGAAAATGCCACCATTTATGCAAGAAAATAGCTTGGAATCCATCCGACCCTAGAGCTTTATCAAGATGAATCTGGAAAAGAGGTGATATAATTTCTTATATGGTGAAAGCATTGTTGAGATATATATTTTTATTTTCATCATACATTAGTTTAAGAATATTTATTAAAAGTTGCAAGTGATCTTGTAAATCAAAAAAAAATTATTATTGAGAGTTGCTTGGAGGAAGTTGACTAATTATTGAGCTACATTTTGGTGGTTCTCTATAAATTCTCTTCTTTCCTTTTTAATATTTAATATCCTATTTACATTCCACCTTACCTTTGTACTATTGTGGAAAACTTTGACCTATTTTGATCTCCTTCTGATAGCCAAGTCTCCCTAGATTTTTGTTTCCAATAAATTTCCTCCTTTGTTAACAAGTCCTCATATTGTTGAAGTAATTCATTTTCCTTCCTTTATCTTTCATTATACTTTCATACTTTTATTAAATTGTCATTTAATTCTTGAATTTTGTTTTCCACCTCAATTTTTTCATTAAACATGTTTTTTAAAATTAGTTTTATTTTAGGTAACTATTTTAATATTAAGGGCTTTCATTTTGGTAACAAAATAGTATATTTTTTATCCTTCAAAATTTTCTTCATTCCACCATTACTCTAGGGTGTGTGCACCAAGTTGTGCACCAAAAAAGTGGACACATCTTTAAAAAAAACTCAAATTTCATATAACCCGATCGGGTTATTGAAATTTTGAAATTGTACTAGGCTTGGTAACCAAGCCTAGACAATATTATTAAATTTTTTTGACTTTCTAAGAACCTGATCGAGATATGAGACATTTTGATTAACCCAATCGGGTTTTGAGATTTTTTGATTAACTCGATCAGGTTATTAGACATATAATATTTTCTAATAACCCGATTGGGTTCTAAGATGTTCCTAATAACCCTATTGGGTTATTCAAAACATATTATATTTTGGATAGCCCGCGGCTTAGGTTATTTCTAATGCCCAAACTATAGAGCAGCAAAGCTTAGGAGACCAAAAATGCCAAACAACCCGATCGAGCTTTGAAGAAAATAAGAAATCTTCAATAATTTGTACATTTTCAAGTAATGGCGCCCCGTAAGAAAGGTATGTATTATTGTTTTTAATGTTTTGTTGTTTTTGTTTACATTATTAATCAAATTAGGATATGATTTTGATTTTTGTTTTCTTTTAATATAATTGTATATTAGATTCATCAAACAACCCCAGAAGAGGAAAAAGAAATGAAAGACCACCCCTACGTAAACCCTCCTCCAAATTCTCCTCATCCACCACCATCGCCACCCATAAACCCTCCTAAAAATTCTCCTCATCCACCACCATCGCCACTAAACCCTCCTACAAATTCTCCTCGTCCACAGCCACCTCCACCCATAAACCCTCCACATGTGTCATTAGATCATGTAAATGAAACACAATATGCTCTTGTGAAACACCTTAACTAAAATAGTGCACAAATTAATATATTAGTCAATAGGTTGAAGGCTTTCAGTCGTCAACATCACTCTACGCTCGCTACTACATTAGAAAAACCATCCAATAGTGAAAATTAGGTGTCTCAAGAGGTGACAAAATGGGGTTCATGGAGGGATAGGTTTCATACATATTATGCTGATGGTTTATCATATGAGGATGTGAAAATAAAAGGCATAGAAAAATGTGACATATATGCCCTTTTTATTGATCCTAATACTAGCAATTCCCTAGAAGTTAATACAAAATGGTTCCTATATATTGGTGTGTTCATAGGGGGATAAAATCAGCTTTTTGGGATAGGTGGTACATGGTATTTGACCAACCACCTTGTATTAATAATGAGGTTCCTTTATATTTTTTGAGGAAGCTATACTATGCATTTATCCTTGATGAGAAGCCGAATTAATTTGACTTTTGTGAGTTCCAGAGTAGAAGGAGAGGCTCTATGCAGGATAGACCTGGGGCACATAGGATTACCCAACCAAAAGAGAGGAGGTGTACTACGAGAAATCCCTTCATTCATGTTGTGGTCCCAGTAGTGATGAAGGATTCTATGGATATACAGAATCTTCATGCAGTTGCATCATTGACTGATGTCATTATCCAGCATGGCACTCAGGTATTTGGAAAGGATGGATCAGTGCTTGTGCCACCTCCATCTTCATCAGATGTTCCACTAGGATCATCCCATCCTGCGCCAGCTCAATCATCATCAGATAAACCATTAGGATCATCTCATCCCATGCGAGCTCCATTATCATCAGATACATTTGCAAGGTCAGCCTAGCCCATTGAGCATATTTGCATTAGTTGCAATTGTATATGTGATAGGGTAGATAGAAAGGCGAGTGTAGATGGTTCAACATCACATTCATGTGTACATTGCAGGAGAAGATGTTAGGCATCCACTACTGAGGATGTGGCCCTCATAGATGGTCTTTTGTCAATGGTGTATGATACAGAGCTGACATAGATTTGTTTAAATTTGTGTTTTGACATGTTATTTTAATTAATTACCTAAATCTATTAAAATTAAATAAAAATTTATGTATAAAAGAATCTAAATTCATACATGAATAATATGTATTGTAGGGTGTAGTTGGTGGTACAAGCACACCAAGGAGTGCTTGTTATAGTAGATGTAGATGGGTAGCTCAAACACCTGAGGTAATCTTTTATAAATATTCCTAAAATAGAATAGTACGTTGTTTTGAAAATATCATATCTTAATAATTTGTGTGGTGGAAACCTAGTTTATGTTTGTTTTCTATTAATTTATGGTCAAATAATTTTTTTCTAATGTAATTCAACTCAAGGAATTCACTTCCTTGTCTAGCCATCATGACTCAAATTGATTTGAACTCCCACCCTCCATCCTTGGACTCAATTCAACAAATTTTTAACTTATACATAGACTCATACCCCATCCAATCACTTATTGGCTTCTAAATCAACCTTGAACATCATTTGGAACATCCAACCATCGTTCTTTTACTCTTATTTCTTGTTCAAAATAATGAATATAATATATGATTATTCACTGATTGGGATTATCCTTAATCCTTCAATACACCTTTATTGCCATCTGAAGAATCCAAATATATAACTTCTTAGACAACACAAGAACCCCTGAACTTATCATAAGGTCCTTACCCTAACGCTCAAAGCACATTCACTTGCTAGTGTAGTAAACTTTACTCTCTGGTTCATAAGCACCCTAAATATTTTCATCACTGCCCATACTGCCTACTCTGATGCAAGTGTCAAGGGTATGATGATCCAATCACTTAATACCTTCACTCTCTATAAAGAGTGAAAAACCCTAACTCTCACACCTTTAAAACAAAATACAACCTCAATACCCCCCATGAGAATTATGAGTTGCAGACAATAGAGATGGGTTCATCATGAAGAGGCTTACTAAGACCCAAGCCACTAGTCTTAGCGCAAAAATGGTTACAAGGTTTAAAGGCCCACACAATAATCAATGAGGACCTTAGACATCATGGAGAAATCAAAATGGACTTGTTCCATGTACACAATCAAACTGATTGAGACCTTTGAAGACATTTTCTAAACTGTCCAGTGAAATGCTAGTATCCCTGTCTAGGCAGTACAGTCGTGATAACTTTGGAAATCCATAAAAGACTTAGGGATTAAATAATAGATTCAAATACCATTTACCATGATACATCTAAACCAAGAGCACCGAAGTTTGAGGGGTCAAAATAGAGGCAAAGTCAAAGAATCACATACTAGACTAGAGGGCTAATTAGGCCTACACTAAAGAAGAAAGTGCTAGAAAATGGAAGTTTTTCCTTCTGAAACCAATTGGAACACTTAGGTATTCACAAAAAAACATCAAATCCACAATTAGGGCCCTTGGTGCTCGATTCTCTAGAAGTTATACAGTACTGTGTATATTCAAATTTGGTGCATACATTGAGATATACACCTAGGGCTTGATCATATGGCAATATCCCTGCATCAACACAAAAAAACTTGCATAATATTTGAAAGAATATTACAAAGAAGCTTTCCACTAGATATTATCCAATTCCCATGGTGGAAACACTTCAAACTTGAAAAACAATGTGAAACTCTTAGAAATGAACAAAAACCAGAGTTAGAGAGACAAAATATGATAATTGGAGTTATAGGTAAGATCTCTTCACCAAACCGGTTGGATTCGAAGGCTAAGACTTAGGGAAATCTGGCCAAGACAGTTTTATGCAAAGTTGAAGCCCATGACCATAGAACATATCCCATGACCATAGTGTACCAAGTGGCTTATAAGTGTCCAAACTTGGAACTAGGTCTCACAATTGGATCTCAATGATAGAATAATTCTAAAGCCTTGAACTACAAGAAGTCTTGAGTCCCTTTGGGACAAGAGTGAACTAAGAACATCAAGGGTCTGCAATCTTCATGAGACTCCATATCCTAGGAGGTTCTCTTGCACCATACTCTCAACCTAAAAGCACTATGAATCCCTCCATGCTAAGGGTAAATACACTAAAACATACTCACTCCCAGGCTATAACAGTCCCATTACCTACTAAAAAAGTGGTCCTAAACTTTGACCCCCAGGAATAGAATATGGACCATCCTTCTCTAACTGTGCCTACAAATTTGTTAAATAATAGTCTTGTGTGTGAAAGAAGAGTTCAAATTTTTATATTGAAATATGTTAGAATGAATTTAGAATAACTAAGAGGGGAGGGGTGAATAAGTTATCCTTAGGTCTAGATGTAGAAAATAAAAACTTTTTTTTATTTCAGATCTACTCAACAGCAATAGCATAAGTCAACAACTTTAATCGTGTAGTTTACTGTCAATTGAAATTTTCTTGTAGAAACATAACAGTAAAACAAACCATAAAGATACACACAAGTTGACACAAGTATTTAACGTGGAAACCCAATATGGGAAAAACCACCAGTAACATGCTACCAAGTTTTCAATCTTCTGAAGTGAGCTCTGTGAGGAGCCAACCCTGTTAAAGGTTACAATAACACACTACTAGGTGTGAACTTGTTAAAGGATTTAATCACCCTGTCAGGAGTGGCCTTGTTAGATGACTTAGAACATTCCACCTAAATGTCACCTTGTTAGAGGATTTATAAAAATGAGTGTTAGGTCAACCTTGTTAGAGGATTTTAATTGATACAATGGTTAGAAAGTAATCAGGAGTTGTGATCTAATACATAAAACTACTTTGCAAACTCAGATCCAATTATAGCTCTGATGTTAACTTACTAGATAACTTACTAGAGTTATAGATCTATAGCAATCTTGGTAATCTCTCTTTCTAGGCAATCTCTCCCTCTTTATAGGTAATCTCTCCCTCTTTGACAACAATGCCAAAGATGTCAAAATCATTATCATGTAGATCTTTAGTATCATGTTGATCTTGTCATCTTGATTATGACTGATTTACATTTTTGTCCTTGTTCATCTTCACAACTTTAGCTAGCATCCTAAAGTGTGACTAACTGTGCATCAATGTGTCAAATATTCTGAATGTAATATTTGATCCAACAGTAGCATATAGAACTTAATTAGCCTCAGTAAGGGGAATCACCCCTAATTTACCTCATAGATACTCATGAGCATCCTTGGGTAGTTCTTTTGTGAATATGTTTGCTAATTGTTCTTTAGTGTTCACATAATCCAGTCTTACTTCTTTACTCTGAACTATCTCCCTCAAGTAATGATACTTGATAGCTATATGCTTTGTCTTTGAGTGCATCAAAAAAAATTTAGAAATACTAATAGCACTCATGTTATCACAATATATGACAACTGGGTAAGTAATTTCTTCCTTCATACCTTTCAGTAGAATCTTCAACCACACAATGTTAGAACAGTTGACTGTTGCTGCCACATACTCCGCTTTAGCTATAGATTGTGAGGTGTAGTTCTATTTCTTTCTTGTCCAGGAGATCAATCTCTTTCCTAAAAGAAATGCTCCACTACTAGTGCTTTTCCTGTCATCAATATTTCCAGCCCAATCAGAGTCAGTGTAAACTCTGAGTTCAAACTTGTCATTCCTTTTGTAGTATAGACCATAGTCATCAGTTCCTTTCAAATATCTTAGAATCCTTTTTACTACCATCATATGATTCTCCTTGGGATTAGCAGAAAACCTTGCAACAATCCCAACAGCTAGGGCAATATCAGGTCTACTATGTACAACATACTATAGTTTTCCAATCATTGATCTATAAAGTGTTTGGTTCACTTCTTTTGTGTTTTCATATTTTGTCAGCTTCTGTCTAGTAACCATGGGTGTACTCACTGGTTTGGATTCTTCCATTCTAAAAAAATTTAGTATCTCTTTGATATATTTAGATTGAGTGATATAGATACCATTCTTCATTTGATAAATTTGTAAACCAACAAAGAATTTTATTTCACCAAACATAGACATCTCAAACTCAGTTTGC
>MU223823.1:2381777-2394573 GCA_018584345.1 Thuja plicata | reverse complement strand
ACATATATGTATATATATACATATATACATATATATACATACATATATATATATATATACATACATATATATACATATATATACATGTGACATGTGTGCATTGTATATATCAACCTGGACATAGTTGATGTCATTTTTTGTAACTCTATTATGGATTTGGCATGTATGCCATGTATTGATATGTACGTTATTATTGTTCATTTTGTTATATATGAAACTTCAAATTTGATCCCTGAATTTGTTGGTTGGATGTTTATATCTTAAGTGTATTCTTGTTTCACACGACTTCCTTATATGCATGTGTGTTTTGATAAATTATTGTACTTGTGTGTGTACTTCATGTATATTCATGTATATGACTCGTAACCTAAATTCATGTGTACAAACTTTGTGAATGACTTAAGTGAATTCATGTCTATGCTTCATAATGTATGTACTACATGTTTTCTCAAGGACATAAGAAATTTTATGATATAAGTGAATTAATGCTTGATGTCGTACATTATATTTAGATGTATCTTTCATGCTCTATATGTATGCACTCCATTACTTAAGTGAATTTATATTTGTAGGTGTATCTTTCATTCTCTATATAATGTTTCTTGGGTACACCTGGGAAATTATAGGGGTCTTTGGTGCAAGGAACCCAAGAAACACCACAGATGGATAGGATTCTTCATTGGTTCATCTTCACATATTTGTAATCATGGTTAGATCCTAGAGATCAACCATTCATTTTGAGTTGATTGATCTCATTGTAAAGTCAATCCATCTAAGGTGTCTTTATAAACCTAAGGTTGATTAGACTCATGACCTATGATAGGATAAGGAGGTTTGATGTTTTTGGTCTAATAAAGCTCCTACTATAGGATCTAAGGGTCTTCAAACTCCTTTCAATAGGTCTAGAGGTCCTAATAGCAACTTTTTGTAACATTGTCAAAAGTTACACAAATGTTGTCAAAAGTTGCACCAAAAGTTGCAGTGTTGGTCTGTTCAAAGTTTCTCAATGGTGCATCTTTCAAATTGTTCATCATGGGACCAAACCATCAGATCCATAAGCTCCAATTGGTCAGGTAAATGCTAGGGGAGACCCTTTTTCACTTGCAAACCATCAAGAATGTTCCAGCGCAAGTCGTACCAAAGTGTTCCCAAGGTGCATTAAGCCAAATTGGGCAGCAATTTTTGGAGAGCCATATCTCAGACCTCATGAGAGATATCATAGATCTTTGAAGTGCAAAAGGAACATCTTTGGAATTCCTACAAGCACATGGCTCAATTTTACAATATACTACTCAGATTTGATTTGTCAACCCGATCTCGGTTGGTGCAAAAAGTTACAGTATTGCTTAGTTGAAAGTTTCTCAATGGTACATATTTCAAACCATTCATCATGGGACCAAACCAACAGCTCCATCAGCTCTATTTTTCTGGGTAAATGCTAGGGAAGACCATTTTTCTCTTGCAAACCATCAAGAATGTTCCGACGTAAGTCATACCGAAGTGAACATCCCAAGGTGCACTAAGCCAAATACAGGAGTGATTTTTGGAGAGCCATATCTCAGACCTCATGAGAGATATCAAAGATTTTTGAAGTGTACAAGGGCCATCTTGGAAAGGCGTACAAGCATGTGGCTCATTTCCAAGAGATTCTACTCAGATTCTATTTGCCGACCTGATCTCGGTTGGTGCTAAAAGTTGTAGTGTTCCTCAATAGTGCATCTTTCAAACCATTCAATGTGGGACCAAACCGTTAGCTCCATCAGCTCCATTTGACCAGGTAAATGCTAAGGAAGTCTCTATTTTTCTTGTGAACCATCAAGAACATTCCGGAGCAACTCGTACGGAAGTGTTCCCAAGGTGCACTAAGCCAAATTGGGAAGCAATTTTTGGAGAGCCATATCTAACACCTTGTGAGAGATATCAGAGATCTGTGAAGTGCACAAGGACCATCTTGGGAAGGCCTACAAGAATGTGGCATAGTTCTAGGAGATTCCACTCATATTCCATTTGTCGATCCAATCTTGGTTGGTGTAAAAAGTTGCAGTGTTTCTTAGTTGAAAGTTTCTCAATGTTACATATTTCAAACTGTTCATCATGGGACCAAACCGTCAGCTCCATCAGCTCTAGTTGGTTGGGTAAATGCTAGGGGAGACCCCATTGTTCTTGCAAAACATCAATAATGTTCTAGCGCAAGTCATACCAAAGTGTTCCCAAGGTGCAGTAAGCCAAATTGGGCAGCAATAGAAGTTAAACAATTCAAACGTCCACAAAGCATAACATATAACACCATAATTTTCATTGTAATGGATGTAAAACAATTCAAAAATACAATAAATGGAAAATATATAATATAAAAATGAACATACATACATAAATATAATGCATGACAAAGATATAATATGAAAATGATTATAAATACATAAATACTAGACATGAAGCATTATTATAAATTTAGAGAAACATGAGCTATCCATTGCATGAGCCATTGTTATAATTGTAATGGATTGTAATTCGCTCATATCCTCTTAGTTAAATGGTACAAAGTAACCTATACAAAAGGTGGACCCTCGGAATATACAAATCAACGCATGGCCACTTTTATATGCAATTTGATCTTCTTTCAATATACAAACAGTGATCTCCAAATATGCATCTAGACCAATTCATAGTCATTTATATTTACAAAAAAGAGAAGTTAGATTGTTTCACAAAATTTATATAAAAAAATTGTCAAAATAATTCTACCATTTATAGATTGATTCTTCATGATGGCCCATAACTAATTGAGCGAACCTTCTGGATCGGCTCTAACCCTTATTGTGTCATGTATTGCCTCATGTTCAGATTCATGAATTTTCCATAAATTATTCTTATGAGGTCTACCAGTATAATTTATAAATTCAATATTTTTTGCAACAAGAAGGTTCAAGTAATGCAAAATATGTCTATGTGTCTCATAGTCCTCAAACAACCACTTCTTGGGTTTTTGGATAGGGTAAATTCATTTCATAGAAGCATAAATGAATACAAAATTCAACATACAAAGTGTAATATAATGATGGTAAGAGGTCTCAAAGTCATCAAAAAAGAATACATTATATTTTGATAGCATACCTTCTAAGCCATGTCCCTGTCACAATAACAAATCCTATTGGGTACTCAATACCCTCTCCATCAATGACTGTAGTTGTAAATTTATTTTTACCCTTAATACAACGACACAAAAACTAATCAGTACCTTTGTCATTTTTCTCATCTCCAACAATTTCATATACATGACCTACAATTTATAGAGGGATAAGTTAACACCCTAAATACTTAAGAAATTGAGAAATTGAAAAATTACCTGGTTCAACTAGGTCAGATATTTGATCAAAATCCCTTGATTCTTAAAACTGGCTCAATTGTAGTGCTCTAGAAAGTTGATATGTATCAAGCGGTTGTAAAGGTGTATAAGACCATTCATCAACCCACTCTTTTGATTCACATTCCTCCCATGCGAAATTCATACAAGACAAGCAAAAACATGCCTTTAATCTAGTATAAATACCTAGTGATGTTGCATTTAAACTTCTAAATGAGTGCATGTCACTTGATCCTGTAAGTGTACAACAGTCTAGATAGTTTCCAATGTTAGACTCGTTTATCAACCAAAAAAACCTATTAATCATAGAATTACCTTCATTACCTATTCCCATCATAGAGTTTCACCATCGCACAATTGTTTATGCATTTATTAAATCTGCACCACCTTCGTACTTCAATTCCTATCTAGTAAGAGCTCTTTTTACACATGCACCTGCACCATCATGCTCACCTTTTCTATGCTCCACCTCTGTGAAATTCCAAAAATTTTGAATGCCACTTGTCACATGCATCCTACTCAACCAATCCAACATCCTTGCATTCTTGAATTGTGAGGTACAATTATCTGACCATATTATGTGTTGGTTATACTCAATACCTCTTTCCCTTAAATTCTCATAGAAAACTTTGAAGAAACCTTGCACAAACTTTAATGAATGTGTGCGATCATCACTGATGTAGTTAATAATCTCTTAAAACCTTTCTATCTTCATTTGTAATATCATGTGCATGCAAGAATGTTATATGTACAAAGATTGTCACTTGTATAGAATGGTAATACAATGCTTGCACTTCATTCTAAGGTTTAAGTATACAATTCTTAGCAAAATCAACAATGGACACAATAGTAACAAGGGAAAAGTATCCTTACATGTCTTGAATTTCTCATCCAAACACCTAGCTCTATGTGAATGATGTATGTACTTATAAAATAGTTTCTCTTTAAATATCTTCATAAAATCAGCTACGCATATATCCTTTTTTACTAACTCACACCTCTTAAGTTCTTTTCCATCTTGGTGGAACCTATATCAACAAAGTAATTTGTATCCATTCTTATTCAGGGAAGTAACTATCAACACATACCTACTTGTCTTTTATAGCTTCTTTTTTCATCATCTTTCTCTTATCGAAGTATTATCATTCACTTTCATATGTCTTGTGGTTTAATATTTTGAAATCCTCTTTTGCCTTAAATCATTTTCTTAAGACTCTTTTTCAATAAAGCAATCTAGGAACCTGATCTTGTGACTTTCTCCCCTTAAAGACGTAATGAAAATTAGTATTGAATATACTTTTGAAAGTCTTATGAGATGTTTTCATATAAATCCTAATGCAACTAAATGGAATTCTGCATATCTTACCATTGCATTATTAATTTCTAAATTCATATCGATGGTAGAAGCAATTAACAATCATGACCTAAAAGATAAAATTTTGAGGAGAATCATATCTTTGGTTTAATGATACCTTCAAGTGTTTTAATGTTTTGAAAAGGATTGATCCTGATTTAATTAATCCTTCATTCATTTGAATATTCATTATTTTCGATAAAAGAATGATGTTGTTGTTTATGATTATGATTTTAAGATTACAAGATATTAAAGTTTGATTGATAATGATGTGATAAATGACATTTCCTTTTCATACATACGAATCTATATATTATGACTTAACTCTTATAAAGTGACTAGGGTTATCATTATTGTATAAAAGGAACATAAGGAAGAAAGTTGATAGATATAAAATACCTCTTAGAAGATTTGTTATACTTTGTGAATACGGAGGAGAATTTGAATAGGTTGATTATGGAATACGTTATTAAGGAAGGTTATATTACTACATGCTTTCTTATGAAGATATTCATGTTATTTTATCCATATATACTAATATATACTTATGATTTATTTTATCAACCATCATGTGTAAAAGTTATATTGATAATATATTTACTTAATATTTCATTTTTATACCATTTGTTATTAAAAAAAAGAGGACAAAATTTAAATGGTATAATTTATATTATTATTATTATTATTATTATTATTATTAAATCAAAATAATGTTTTTGTAAAAAGAAAGACTAACTAACAAAGTTATAATGCTTTGTATAAATCACAAGGATAAGGGATTATACTATTAATTATGTTAATGATTAATTACTATTCTTATTCTTCTTTTATCTATTTGATTATTGCTATTATAAATGGTTTAAAAAATTATAATTATATTCTAAATCATTATTATTACATCAGTGAATAATAACATGGTTATTGTTTATATTGTTAAAAGGTGGAAAGCATGATAGTCGGTCAAGCGGGATTCCTGAATGTCGAGTCGATATGGTCTACAGACAACAAGTCGATAATACAAACAGTATGGGTCGATGTTTTGAAATGATGGCCGCCACCCTCCTTTGTGGAAATAGCATGGTCGATGACATTTGAAAAATATGTGGCAGAATTTTTAGTGCTAATGATGATCAGATTTCAAACATTACACAAAGGCAAAGGATGAAACATGACATACAACAGTCTTCAAAGATCAGTGACACCTGCATATATGTGGATTAGCGACAATCGCTCCCATTGGCGGAAATCCTCTAAGTTTTAATGCCAATGAAATGGTGAGTGACCTGGCGTCTTCTCATAGTCGTGAAAAATGGTCAAATCACCAGTCCAGAATGCATGGTCATTGAATATCCAAAGAACAGTCATATCAACAGAAAATACAGTGATATTGTCCATTGACAGACCGATTACCATCAATTCTAAGAATTGAGAAGGGTATGCGCAGAATGATAATGGAAAGGTTTCAAAAATTTCATGTAAAGGTAATTGGCAGGTGTAAAATGCAATTCCACAACCTCAGAGGCATCCTTCTTGCCAGTGCAAAGTTGAAACAATCTCCAAAAAATATGATACATGAGAAGAGTGTGATCATTCAGAGATCACGCACTAACAAAACACAGCATCATAGTCATCAACCTCGATATGCTTCACAGTAATAAAGAAGAATCAAGCTGGTGCAAAATGTCCACAGTCTCCATGCAATACAGAATTAGTCTCTAGAATCCATGACACCAGTCAATGCTTGGATAAACTACAACAATATTCTAGCATATACGTAGAATGGCGACAAACATTCATAGCAATCATAAAGTTAGAGACATCTGAATTTGACACCAGTTTCATGGACACAGACAGTCTTGTCTTCCATTAACCTCAATGCAATAAGGCAGAGATTACCAATACAACTATGGAGATGCTTATATACAATTTTGTTTTGAAGTTGGGCAGATTTAGGTGCAACTGAATCGGTTGATAGTTATAGTTAATGAATAGTAGAGATTTGTGTTTTAAAACAATATAATTGATAAGTATAGTCAGTTGAGGATTAGTTTTTAGGGAAAGGGTGTGATGTTTCACACACCCTTTTGTTTTCATATTTATATTCAGTCATAAATCTGCAAATGAGACGGAATGATAACATAATTGAATGATACACGATGACTGATATGATTAAATGATGGATTTTGAGGAATGATGGAGTAAAAGATAGTTTCAAATTTCAAACATTGTATGCATGAATCTGATATACGCCTTCTTGATGAGCAGAGATAAGTTTGTATTTTCTTCCATTGTGCAATCATTTTTTTCTTTCTTTACAATCAAGTCCTTCATATAAACAAATCGACATTCCTTAAAGTGATAGTTTTGATTTGTGCATATTTCAATTTAAGTTTATGTTCTATGTATTCAATTATTTCTTTCTCATTTTTGCATGGTTAAAATCTTATTGATTAAATTATTGATCAATTAGTCCGTCATCTGAGGACTAGTATTAAACTGAAATACTTTTAAACTTTTTTAGTTATATATGCATATCATAACACCTTTAAGGTGATAAGCTTTCATTTTCAAAGCCATCTCTGAAGTTGAACGTAGGATTGAAGAATTATCGACTTTGTTTTCCCATTATTGAAATAAAGTACTGGTCTCTCTCATTAATTGAATTCAGTATAAGGTTTCGTTGTTTCTAGTTTTTTTGAATTACTCTTTTATTTCATCTAATTCAGCTCATATTTCAATCATATCAAGCAATATTAAGTACATTACATTTCATTAACATATATATTTTCAGTTTTGTGATCTTATTAACACATTGAGAAACAAGAGTTGAAGTTATCAGTTATCCGCTATAGGAGACTTTTAGAAGACTTTGAAGATAAGTTTTAAAGTGTAGGCCCACCAGCCTTGGTTCTGTGGAATCAAAATTGTAGGAGGCTTTTGAAACCCCGTTTGTTGGCAAATTGATTATATCGATTGGATAAGTGAAATCCGTAAGAAGTCCAATCTATCGATTTGAGCACCAACAGATTGGCGACTCTACTAGGGACGAGTTGCAAGTAAACTTTACAAGTTTTTTGTTTTTAGACCAACATAGAGATTCCTTAAATTAAGACATTGTGGTGAGTTTGATAGTTCAGATTTGATTTAGAATTGATACTTTAATTCAGCTTTTAATTTTTCATTCTTTATTAAAGCATCTTAAGAATTATTATTTCTTAGATTTTGAAAATTTCAGAGTTTTACATTTTCAAGTATAAAGAAGTAGATGTATGATCAATATCATTAAAAAGCTTTTAAATTTGATATAATAGAGCTTATAAATTTTATTAAAGTTTTCATTGTTTAAAATTTATATGTTTAAACTTAAGCTTCTATTTATATTTTTGTAGTGTATACTCTACTGAGGAAGAACTGAAATCACTTGATTTCATTTCCTTCTAAGAAGAGGGTGGCGACTCTACAAACATAAAGAAGAGATAAACTTGGTTACATATTTTTGTTATTAATAATTTCCATGTGGGGAAGAAGATCCTTGCATCCAGATCAACTTGACTTAGACTTAAAGCTAAGGAAAGTCAGGACTCCAAGTGTAAAGATGTATTATGTACCTTGCATGATGTATCCTAATAAAGATGACAAAGAATATGCATGTGAACAATTCCCTCATTCAAGCCATCATAGTCATGAGAGCAGTAGTGAAAATTGTAATCCTTTTTTTCAAATTAATAGAAGAGGACATGAATCTCAACACGATCCAAATCAGGAAATGATTAAAAAATAGAAAAGAATTAACAAATGGGATGAAGTTTTCCATGAGATGGCTGAGGTAGGACCAAATAATGAAGAAATGGTTTGTGGCTCTCAAAAGGCAACCAGAAGATATACTAAGAAAATAGGAATAGAAAGAGATAAAATTAGATCACCAAGAGATAAAGAAACTCCTAAGGATGATAGAAATGAAGTTTATAATCATCCTCATATGAAGAATAATGGGCATATATTTAACAATGATCATACAAACCCCTTGTTTGAACCAGATGAAAGAGGAAGACTTGAGAGAGACAACAATGATTGGGAAAGAAGATATCATCAGGGACAGTGGGATAATTGAGAATATTACAACCACTAAAATAGGAGGGATCCTAACACATTTGATCAACATGAACAGTACAGACATCGAAATAATGGAAGGATGTATAATGGATATCAAAATGATAGGGATCAAAATTATGGCCCAAGGGATCATAATAAAAATTTGAATTTTGAGCCAAGGAATAATCAAAGGTTTCATAACTCAAATAGGCAGAATCAAAGACATGGAACCTTGAATCAAAATAGAAATAATTATAGAGCCCCGATGGTTTCTGACAAATACAAATAGTTTGATTTTTATGGCATAAGGGGATGTCCTAATGACATAAAGAATGAATTAAGGAGTGCAATTCCAAAATTTTTAGGGAATGGGTCAGAATCAGCAGAAGTACATTATGTAAAATTAAAAAATGTTATCCAAGATTTTAATGAATTTAATGAGGATGTGTACATGAAAATTTTTGCTCAATCCCTCATAGAAGATGCAGAAGAATGGTTCAAAATTCTGCTAGATAGATCCATATCTAGTTGGGATGAATTTGTAAATCAATTCATGGAACATTTTGGTAATCACAATGATACTTATTTTGCCTCACTTGAGTTGACAAGTATGAAGAAAAATAAGAATGAATCTATAGCTGAATTCAATAAAAGATTCAATAAAGTTCAAAATAGGATTCCAAGAGATGTTAAACCTGTTGATGCATTTTTTATTAATTTTTATATGGGTGCTTTTGATAGCAAGACAAATTATGAAATCAGATCTCATAAACCGGCTACTTTAGCACACGCTCTCAAGATTGCTATAACTATTGAAAATGATAGGAAGGTATCTGGTGTAATTAGTAAAAGGGAGGACACTCGGTTGTTTAATCCAAAAGAGCCTCAGCAACAAAAGGAAGAAGATAGAATAGACAAACTCATGAATATGGTAAAAGGCCTCCAAGTGAATAATGGAAGAGATAATTTTAAGCACAACCAGAGTAATCAGGTACCGTAAAAAAATGATAGGTATAAATTGCAAGATATGCCTTATAACATAGAATTGAAGGATGGGAAACCAGTGAACAAGGAATTACACACACCTGATCCATTGAGGAAAAATAACCATTTTGTGGAAAATTATCCATGGTGTGAAGCTTGCAGAATGCCACATTCTTATGAACATTGTGTTGTTGCCCAAAGATGGAAAGATGATGAAGATCATGATGATGATCAACAACCCATAGTAAATAACTTATCATCAGATCCTATGTGGGCATATGATGAATATAGCTCTTCAGATGAATACTACTACAAGGATGATCTAAATAGAGTATCAATATGGGGACCATCAGGGTGGTCCTCCATAATTAAGAAAATCAACAGAGGAGGAAAAGGAATCATACACAATAGTTGCAATAGAAGAAGCAAGAAGTAATTATAAGTTAAGGAATAGAACAGTAAATGCAAAAAGAGGGAACATGACCAGGGAACTTATCCAAGGAGGGCGAAGCACAAAAATATTGTTCAAGATAAACAAGATGAACCCCAGGACTTTCCAACAATGGTAAGGGAAAAGGTGGTTAGTAAATCTCTTCCCAGTGAATATTCTTTCATGTCTAATGCATTATCTCAAGTTAAAATATCTGTTCCTTTTCTTGAAATAGTTAAAATACCTGAATGTAAAAGTGAAGCTTTTAAAATATGGTCTAATGTAGGTATTAAGGAATATTTTAACCAAGAAGTGAAGGATCCTCCAACTATTTATTTAGGAACTACTTTAAGAAAAAATGGAAATCAAATTGATCCTTTTTATCTTACTCTATTGATAAATAATAGATTGGTAAAAAATTGCATGATAGATTCTGGTGTAGCAGTGAATATTATGCCTAATGATGTAATGAAAGAATTAGGAATGAATGTTGATACCAAATTTGGTAAATGTTATGCTATGGATAATAGATTTGTTCCTGTTGTAGGTATAATGAAAAATGTTGAATTTAAATTTCCTTCATGTCCTAAAAAATCATATAAAATGGATATCACTATGGTTGAAGTTCCTCCCTGTTATGGGATACTTTTATCTAGTAAATGGTTTGGCTTAGTAGGAGGTAGTATTCAATTAGATCTCTCTTATGCTTCTATTCCAGTAAATGGCAGGGATGTAAGAATTGACAAAGAGGCTAGAAATCCATACATTATTGAGAAAGTGGATCCAAGCTTAGTTACACATTTCTGTCATTCTAATATGGATAACTTTCAAGTAAGTATTTCAAAAACTATAATTCATAATACTAAACCTATTGAATTACATGCTAAAACAAATAATGATACAATTTGGAAAATGTATTTTGATGGTGATTTTTGTAAAGATGGTAATGGAGCTGGTGTCATTTTCTTTGCTCTTGATAAGAAAACATTTAAATATCCCTTCTTACTAGATTTTGAATGCACTAATAATGTCGCAGAATATGAAGCTCTACTTCTTGGTTTAAAGATAGCTAATAAGCATGGAATAAAATGTTTAAGTATTTTTGGTGATTCTGAATTAATTATTTCTCAAGTTAAAATTAAATTCGTTGCTAAACATCCTCACCTTAAAAGATATAGAAATGAATTATGGGATTCTATGGAATGTTTTGATTCTTTCTCTATTGATTGGATAGATAGATCACAAAATATCCTTGCAGATTTTATGGCTAACTTGGCACTAAGGAATAATGATATCCCTTGTGAGGACATAGTTCAAGTTGAAGTTAAAACTAGGCCCGCTATACGGGATAACATCAACAACTGGAAAATCTTTGAAGATGATAGAGATATAATCAAGTTTTTAACATGTGAACAAGAATATGAAGATCAGTTAATAGATTTTAATTCTCATGTCCAAATAGAAAATGGGAAAGAAGTTTTATTTGGAAAGGAAGTCATTCAGTTAAAAAAAAAAAAAGTTCCAAAAGGTCTTGTAGAAATGGAAAGGTTGTTTGACAATAAGGATTCGAAGTTGGAAAAGAAAAATACTAATGTCGTAATAGATGATATAGAAAGGATAAACTTGGGAAATGAGGAGACTCCAAAAGAAGTATTTTTGGGTAAAAGTTGAACTCCCAAGATCAGAACAGATATTACCAGATTATTGAGAAAGTATAGACATGTATTTGCTTGGTCCTATGATGATCTTAAAGCTTACCGAGAGGATCTTTTTTGACATGAGATACCTTTGAAGCCTAATGCTAAACCATTTAGACAAAGGCAAAGACCTATAAACCCTACTTTAGCCCCTAAAATGAAAGATGAGATAATCAAGATGAGGGATGCTGGTATAATAAATCCAATTAGACACTCAACATGGGTTTCAAATTTGGTCCTTGTCAGGAAGAAGAATGGTGATATTAGACTTTGTGTGGATTTCAGAAATCTAAATGTATCATCATTGAAGGATAACTATGCATTACCTAACATGGAAGCATTATTACGAAAGGTCACGGGAAATGAACTATTATCAATGATGGATGGTTTCTCAGGCTATAACCAAGTGAAAGTTAAAGAGGAGGAACAATATAAAACAACATTTACAACACATTGGGGTACTTATCTATATGCTAGAATGCCGTTTGGACTTACTAATGCGGGAGTGACTTTCCAAATAGAAATGGATGTAGCCTTTGAGGATTTCATTGATATAATTATGGTAGTATATTTGTAACCACCTAAATTTGGTCTGTCGCAACTATGGACCCTATTTGCCCTAAGTGTGATCATGCCCTCGATTTATGTCCAAGCGACCCTGTTACTGTTTGGCATATTTCTTTTAAAATCGATTTAATGTCCTAGGTGATTTTTATCACTGATTTATATTAACTATTGTAGCCATACAATTCAAAGCAATATCGACCAATCAGATCAAACCAAAATCAAACATGGCTATAATATTTAATATGAAGGAATTAAATAAATCCCTAAATCAAATACCCACTTGCAATTAACCCATTCCCCTAGCCTAT
>MU223823.1:2345840-2361472 GCA_018584345.1 Thuja plicata | reverse complement strand
TCCATTTTCATGAAGGAGATCCATTGGAGGCCATTGAAGGATTCAAGCTACATAGTTCCCTTTTGGTGATCTCTCCATCCACCTTCTTCCAAGCCTCTTCCAAATTCAAGAACCCATTCAAGACTTGTTGTTTGAGATCTACAAGTGATTGATTGAAGACATCCTACATGATACATTCTACATTATAGATCCATTTGATGCATACATACTTGTGGATTCACGGATTCAAATCCGCCACAAGGGCTTCCATATAAGAAAGGTGAATTTATGTGTTTACTTTGTTTATCTCTGCAATTTCAATTACATATATTAAGGTTAATTCCAAAACCAGGGTTTGACCAAGGCAAACCCCTTTCCCCCAAGAAAAAAACATTTTTCTTGCAGGTATAGTTTTGGGACTATAAATTCGAGGCCAGATCTAAATACCCTTTTCAGATTTCTTTCAGACTGTGTGAACAGGGACACTTTCGGAGTTGAGCAAATCGAGTTGGAAAAAGTGGTACAGGGTCAACCTTTTTCATAAGACGACATCAAAATGGAAAAATATTTCTGGGTTTTGTCCGTCTCTGTGTTTCAGTTCGGTATCAACTATCAGTATCTCCAGAAATAGTCTACAGATCTCAGAAAACAACAATCTTTGATCTGCAATTTTGTAAGGTTGGTACTTCATCTCATCCATTTCAATTACTAGAACTATCATATACATTCCTTTCTAAAATGAGAATTTAAGATCTTTCCTCTTTGCTCTCATTTCCAAATGATTGATTCATTTGTGCATTGATCCTTTTTGGATTGATCAATTTGGATCTTTCATTTGTGCATTTGAGGTTAAAAGGAACATCTTATCTTCCCCACACATCACACAAAAATCCACTTATTTCAAATGTGACATCCATTTCATATGTTACACATTAGTAACATAACATTTTATATGTTACAATTATTAAAGAAGGTTATATTACTACATGCTTTCTTATGAAGATATTCATGTTATTTTATCCATAGATACTAATATATACTTATGATTTCTCTTATCAACCATCATGTGTAAAAGTTATATTGATAATATATTTACTTATTATGTAGTTTTTATACCATTTGTTATTAAAAAAAAGAGGGCAAAATTTAAATGGTATAATTTCTATTATTATTATTATTATTATTATTATTATTATTATTATTAAATCAAAACAATGTTTTTTGTAAAAAGAAACACTAACTAACAAAGTTATAATGCTTTGTATAAATCATAGGGATACAAGATTATACTATTAATTATGTTTATGATTAATTACTATTCTTATTCTTCTTTTATCTATTTGATTATTGTTATTATAAATGGTTTAAAAATTATAATTATATTCTAAATCATTATTATTACATCAGCGAATAATAACATAGTTATTGTTTATATTGTTAAAAGGTGGCAAGCATGATAGTCGGTCGAGCGGGATTCCTGAATGTCAAGTGGATATGGTCTACAGATAGCAAGTTGATAATACAAATAGTATGGGTCGATGTTTTGAAATGATGGTCGCCACCCTCCTTTGCAGAAATAGCATGGTCGATGACATTTGCAAAAGACGTGGCATATGTTTTAGCGCCAATGATGATCAGATTTCAAACATTACACAAAGGAAAAGGATGAAACACGACATACAATAGTCTTCAAAGATCAGTGACACCTGCATATATGTGGATTAGCGACAATCACTCCCATTGGTGGAAATCCTCTAAGCTTTAATGCCAATGAAATGGTGAGTGACCTGGCGTCTTCTCATAGCCGTGGCAAATGGTCAAATCACTAGTCTAGAATGTATGGTCATTGAATATCCAAAGAACAGTCATATCAACAGAAAATACAGTGATATTGTCCATTGACAGACCGATTACCATCAATTTTAAGCATTGAGAAGGGTATGCACAGAATGATAATGGAAAGGTTTCAAAAATTTCATGTAAAGGTAATTGGCAAGTGTAAAATGCAATTCCACAACCTCAGAGGCATCCTTCTTGCCAGCGCAAAGTTGAAACAATCTCCAAACAATATGATACATGAGAAGAGTGTGATCATTCATAGATCACGCACTAACAAAACACAGCATCATAGTCATCAACCTCAATATGCTTCACAATAATAAAGAAGAACCAAGCTAGTGGAAAATGTCCACAGTCTCCATGCAATACAAAATTAGTCTCTAGAATCCACGACACCATTCCATGCTTGGATAAACTACAACAATATTCCAGCATATACGTAGAATGGTGAAAAACATTCATAGCAATCATAAAGTTAGAGACATCTAAATTTGACACCAGTTTCATGGACAAAGACAGTCTTGTCTTCCATCAACTTAAGCGCAATAAGGCAGGGATTACCCATACAACTATGGAGATGCTTATATACAGTTTTGTTTTGAAGTTGGGCAGATTTAGGTGCAACTGAATCAGTTGATAGTTATAGTTAATGAATAGTAGAGATTTCTATTTTAAAATAATATAATTGATAAGTATAGTCGGTTGAGGATTAGTTTTTAGGGAAAGGGTGTGATGTTTCACACACCCTTTTGTTTTCATATTTATATTCAGTCATAAATCTACAAATGAGACAGAATGATAACATAATTTAATGATACACGATGACTGATATGATTAAATGATGGATTCTGAGGAATGATGGAGTAAAAGATAGTTTCAAATTTCAAACATTGTATGCATGAATCTGATATACACCTTCTTGACGAGCAGAGATAAGTTTGTATTTTCTTCCATTGTGCAATTGTTGTTGTTCTTTCTTTACAATCAAGTCCTTTAGATAAACAAATCAACATTCCTTAAAGTGATAGTTTTGATTTGGGCATATTTCAATTTAAGTTTATGTTCTGTGTATTCAATTATTTCTTTCTCATTTTTGCATGGTTAAAATCTTATTGATTAAATTATTGATCAATTAGTTTGTCATATGAGGAATAGTATTAAATTGAAATACTTTTAAACTTTTTTAGTTATATATGCATATCGTAACTCCTTTAAGGTGATAAGCTTTCATTTTCAAAGCCATCTCTGAAGTTCAACATAGGATTGAAGAATTATCGACTCTATTTTCCCATTATTGAAATAAAGCACTGGTCTCTCTCATTAATTGAATTCGGTATAAGGTTTCGTTGTTTCAAGTTTTTTTGAATTACTCTTTTATTTCATCTAATTCAGTTCATATTTCAATCATATCAAGCAATATTAAGTACATTACATTTCATTAACATATATATTTTCAATTTTGTGATCTTATTAACACATTGAGAAACAAGAGTTGAAGTTATCAGTTATCCTCTATAGGAGACTTTTAGAAGACTTTGGAGATAATTTTTAAATTGTATGCCCACCAGCCTTGGTTCTATGGAATCAGAATTGTAGGACGCTGTTGAAACCTCATTCGTTGGCAAATCAATTATATCTATTGGATAAGCGAAATCTGTAAGAAGTCCAATCTGTCAATTTGAGCACCAACACATCTTTTAGACCATAAGTTAATGTCTTATATTTTCCAAAACAAACTAGTGTATTTCCAATCTCATTTGTGCTCTCTAGATGGTGACATATCCGCAACTTTCTCATACCACCACATGCACTATAAAATCCATTCAAACACATCATCTTATAATAAATGCAACCATCATCTCGATTGCATAATACACTTGACATAAAATCTCTTGATGATATAGGCGGTGCTTGAAGACCACATTCCTGCAAAATAGAGTTAGTGTGCAAAGTATAAAAAAACATTACGATATGTATCATAATGCATGGAAAATTCAATATGTACCTTGAAAAAACAAGTATTGCGTACATGATTAATCTTGACGTAAAAGGGTTTTGTCATTTCAAAAAATCTTTTACTAATTTTAATTTGAGGAAAACTTTGGAGGAATCTTTCATAAAATTGTGTTTTTTTCATATTCCAAATGTGTTTTGGATGTGGCATACGATTGTAGATCCAATTCTCCTCCTAACAACATCTCTTTGGTTGGGTGAAACCCTTGTGTTGTCATGCCAAAAATTTTCAATTAATGCTCTTAAGGCATCAACAACAACCTTGTCTTGCGTGGGAGCCTACCCAAGAATGACCAAAGAGAATTAGTGTTTGTATCCTCAATTTTGTCTCACCTTTGTAAGGCTCTCTATAAGGTTGATCTACCTATCCTTAATGACTTGCTTGTTTTTCTTACTATATGAGATTTTTTATTTCCTTTCCTATTATAGTTGATTTGAGGACACGTCGAGTAACATTACCATCTTTACTGCATGATTGTGAACCAATGGCTTGGTATGCATTGAATAGATTTCTCACAATGGTTCTCTCAGTAATATTTTTATATGTTCTCAAGCCCACAATTGTCATTGTCTCTCTAAATTCCAGGTTCTTAATAATTTCAACAACTACTTGACATCTTCCACTTTGATTTAATTTTTCAAAATAGTTATTCAAAATCTTTTTAAAAATTCTTCTATAATTTTTTTCTGACATTTTATCATGCATTGGCCTCAAAATATTTTCATCAATGTCAATTAGAAATTTTGGTTTTCTACGAATTATTCTAGGAGGTGTTAACACAGATGCATGCTCTACATTTTCATTAGATGAATTAGGTGCATTTATTGGATTCATTTCAATTGGTGTATGTTTATGATTTTCATTTTCATTATGTGCATTTTATTCATTAATGACATCGAATTGAAATGGTGCATTTGTCACATTAACATTAACATTAACATTTTCATTTTCATCACTAATGTTTCTTGCATTTGATGATGTAGCTTGTCCTATTCTCCTCATGTGCTCTCTTTGTCTTTCCTTTTCTATCTCTTGTTGTTCAATTGTTCCTCTTTTTTTCTTTCCCATTTTTTGTATTAAATGGACCCTATGAATAATATCATGAACATAGAATAACATGTGAACATCAAATCCAAAAAATATGAAAAAATCAACCATTTTCTAGAAATGAGAACTTACAATAATAAAATAACATTAAAAACACCAATAAAAAACACAATTTTCAATCATTGCCAAGAAAACAAATGCAAAAAATATGCAAACCTGTCTATTCCTTGCGTAAAACAATAGAAAAACCATTGTGGGATCTGAAAACAGCTTGTAATGACTATTTTAAGACCGTTGAAGCAAGAAAATTTCCTAATTCCACAAAAATCGATCGGGTTATGAGAAAATAAAATCTTAGTGCTCTTAATTACTCAGAACTTGATTGAGTTATGAGAATATAATGACTCAATGCTCCTAATTACTGAGAACCCGGTCGGGTTCTTAAAAACTAATAACAAAGGAGGATTGAGAGAGAGAAAGAGAGTAGGGGTAGGAGAGAGAGAGAGAGAGAGAGAGAGAGAGTACTTTTTACTTCTTCATAACCCAATCGGGTTTTGAGGAAGTGAAAATTGCGCATTTTATTCTCCAGAACCCAATCGGGTTATGGAGGAGTTGAAAATGTACTTTTTTCTTTTCATAACCCAATCGGGTTATTTAAAATTTAGAAACCCGATCGGATTATGGCTTCGAAAGATCTTTGGAAAATGACCCAAAGGCTTGGAGGCTCATTTTCCCTCTATTTTTGTTCTTTTCGATGTTTTTTCATCTTGTAAGAGGAATTATGTACTTTATCTTCATCAGGTTTGCAATTTGTCAACTGGGTAGCTCTATAATTTTCACCATAATATCATATGTCTTCTTAGCTTTCTAACCATATAAATTTTTCTATTTTTGGACAACACTAGCATAGTAAACTTTAATGTTCTTTACCAGTGTCTTGATTGTCCTTACAGACATATGTCTACCATTTTTTTAATAACTTTTGATATACTTAATAAAATTACAAATAAATTACATATTATTGTTCTACACTTGATTCTATACATTTTTTTTAAAAAGGTTTTCATTTTTTATTATTTTGATGCAAGTAATGCCCAGCGCATGAACAGGTACCAAATTTTTAGGATGCGATCACTTCAAAAACTCAGAAAAAAATACTCATCGAAAAATTACAAAAAAATAAGTAACTTTTAGATCTCACTCTTACCTATCATCCTACCCAAGGGATTTAAAAAATACTAAATATAACTATATCTTTTGTACCAGGCACAGAAACAACTATGTTATGTTTTTTCCTAAAAAATTAGGAACATGTTTTCGTGCACGCGAGGTTTTACCCTCTTAATCTTATTGGTTTTTAAAAACTATTAGTGTTTTAGAAACTAGATTTAGAGTAATACAATTTTATTTTTTACACATCTTCTTATTTTTAGTGCATGACCCTCAAACTCCTATTCCAAGTTCAGGTTTACCTAATTTCAGAAAAAATGTGTCCACTCATACCCCCCTTTTTGGTCCACAACTTGGTGCACATACCCATGTTTGTATATATATATATATATATATATAAAGATATAGATATATGTATATGTATATATATGTACTTATACATATACACACACATAGATACACACACACACACACACACACACACACACACACATATATGCTTTATTTCCATGATTATTTCAAAATACTATCAGTTCACCTTATCTATTTTCAATTACGATAAAGATAGTATTGAAAGATTGGGTTATCTATAGATTCAATGGAGAAGTCAAATACATATAGACTTAGATTACAACCAATTCCAACCACGAAAGGAGGGATGAACTGGAGTAGTGGCAAAACCACCCAAGAGACTAAGATTATGTGTCAGAATGAGCTTGACACATCTCTAGTAGACTCCTAAAAGATGATGACTTGTGTAGACAAGTGTCAAACGACTATGGATGACTAAGTTATCTTAATAATCCTAAGTTTAAATTTAATTATTTATAATTAGAATAACACCCCCTATATGAATAACTTAGGATGACAATATAACAAATGATTCCTGGCTACTAGCCTGATGAGGTACCCATGTACAATGAAATCTCTCATAAATTGGAGAAAAATAGAAAACCCAATGGGAAAAAACTATCCTCCAAAAGATAGAAAAAAAAAAAGTGAAGAAGCCTATAAGGCCCCCCAAAAGGATAATGACTTTGTTAATGTAGACTGCAAATCAAGAAGAATATAAGGCCCTTCCTAAAAATTGACATGAATATGATTTTCATTTTCTAAATTATCTGAAGTACGAGGACTGGAATCAGGATCTCATATGGTGTGTAGCACCAGAATCTGTAATCACTTGAACAGATAAGACTTTTCCTTTCAGTTTCCCTTTTTCTTTTAGTAATCTCCTGATTTGAAGACAATCCTTTGAGAGAATTAATTACCTCAATATTATTCTTTTTAAGTAAAGTGAGGTAATTAATTTGTTTTTCCACATATTGATGTTCTTCATGATCAGTTTTGTAACAAAAGGAACATTTAACTCTCTCAATAATTGATTTAATTTTTTGAGATGAGTTATCCTTTTTGAAGTTATCATTTTTGTCTTCTTTCTTCCCTTGTTTATCCTTTTTACTGTTCTTGTTTCTCTCCTTTAGAATTTTTTTCTTTTCATTTCCTGCAATTAGAGCTTGTGCCTTAGTAGATTTTAGAGTACCCATTTGAATTAACTTTTCTTATTCCATTGTAGCATCAGCAATAAAAACATCAATTCAGGGCATAGACCATGAGGCACAAAGGGATTTCAGTGGAATATAAAGTAGAGACAAACACAAAAATTTATAATCTAGCTTGGAAAGTAAAGAAAGGATTAATTGATCCTTCTTCTTGTCAATTCCACAATCTCTTAATTGAAAATTCAAATATTTAAATTTAGTGAAGTCCTCTAAAGTTTAAAAACTAGGACTAAGAGCTAGGAAACACAAAACGTATGCTAGTTTCTCTATTAGATCCATGATGAAAAAATATGCACTTTTGCAAAAAATAGAACTCAATTTTGAGTTTGTGAGCAAAAAATTTGTTCCCTCCTTACAAATATTTCCTCCACCAAAAAAAATTAATTATGGAAAAAATTTAACTCCACCAAATCAATGTTTTTGCCAAAATAAAAAATAAGCCGCAAAAGTAAGCCCGCTAGACTAGGAAAGAACTAGGGGCCAAAAAACCATATGACCAAGGGCTAAAATTTAATATTCCTTTTCAAAACCTTTTCAAAATGATTAGTGAAAGAAGAGTTTTAAATCTTTTCAGGCAGGAAGCCTCCCGCCTGCACATAGACCGAGGGCAAAACGCTGATTTTTAACCGCTGCATGCTTTTTCAAATCGTGACCTTTCAGTTCAAAGAGATGCGACCCTTCACTGCTAGATCTCGTGGGGCACGAAATGCATGCTATAACTGCTTGACCGCTAGAAGCCGTCCTGATGAACTTTTAAAAAAAAAAAGATCCGCTCGATGCTCCAGCCGACAAGCCAAACCTACTAGCTCAAGGTCGGGTCATCACTAGTTTTAATGTCTTAACAAATCATTGATACTAAAACACTCAGATATAGTTGTGAACATACTCTTCCATCCATTTGAGAATCGTATGCTATAGCCTTCAAACTATCTCAGATTGGCTCTCATACCATCAAATATTTAGCCAAGATTAAAGAGATAAATTAGGAGCACAATATAAATTGAGAGCACAAATTTGACCATTCATTTAGTGGATAAGTTGAGTACATATAGGCATAGAGTGCAACCAAGTCCAACCACAAAAGCAGAGATGAACTGGAGTGGTGGCAAAACTTCCCAAGAGACTAGGATAATGTGTCGAAATGAGCTTGACACATCTCTAGTAGATTCCTAAAAGATGATGACTTGCGTAGACAAGTGTCAAACTACTATGGACGACTAAGTAGGCTCAATAAGCCTTAGTATAAATTAAATTAAATAATTACACTCACGATTTTAATAAAAATTTAACATAATTTCCCTCAACCTAACTTTTAAACTACAAAATATATAACCTATATATAAAATACACTAGATGTATAGAGGCGTTGAATTTTTTCAACTTTAATTTTTATTAAAGTTGAATGATGAAAACATTAAATGCCTAAATACATCTTAGCATATTTTATATATAGGTTATACATTTTCTAGTAGCAATCACAACATACATAATACATTGAATAAATTAATCTAATTAGGGTTACAATTAGGGTTAGCATTCAGGGTTAATATTTATATTATGGTTAGGGTTTATATCTTGGTTACGGTTTATTGTATGGTTAGGGTTAGCGTTTGGTTTAAATTTATTATTATGATTTGGGTTAGCTTTTAGTGTTTAGATTAGCTTTATGGTCACGATTAGCTTTTAATGTTAGTGCAGGTGAATTATGTTAGGGTTAGGGGTAGCATACAAATTAGGGTTAGCATTTAGTGTTAAGGTTTAGTGTTATATGTTAAGATACTATAATTAGGGTTAGATTTTAGGGTTAGGGTTTATATCCTAGTTAGGGTAAGGATTAAGGTTTAGGTATGTATCATGGTTAGGGTTAGCATTAGGTTTAGGGTTTGGTTTAGATTTATTATTATGATTAAGGTAAGGGTTTAGTGTTAGGGTTGGGTTTATGGTCATGGTTAGGGTTAAATGTCAAGGTGGGAATTATATTAGGGTTAGCGATAGAATTATGATTTGAATTAAAATAATAATAGTTTTAGGCTTAGCAAAAGGGTTTTGGTTAGTGTTAATAGTAGGGTTGGAATTACCATTAAGGCTAGGTTTGGAATTATAATTAGGGGTATGGAGAGGATTTACATTTGGTAAGAATTATAATTAGGGGTATGGAGAGGATTTACATTTGGAAAGAGTCATCATTTGGGTTAAGGTTAGGGTCAAGATAAGGATTAAGGTTAAGATTAGCATTAGGGTTATGATTTGGTTTAGGTTTATGATTATGGTTAGAGTCAGGGCTTAGGTTTACGGTTAGGATTAGAGTTATGGTTTGAGTTAGATTTTAGGTTCATGGTTAGTATTATGGTGAAACCAAGGGTTTTTTTAGGGTTAGAGTTAAACAATTATACTTAAAATTATGGTTAATGGTTTACATCATGATTAGTTTTATGGTTATATTTAGGGCCATATATAGGGTTAGGATAAGTTAGGATTAGGATTTAGGTTTATTTTTGGGTTTAGAATTTAATAATTGGATTATGGTCCTGGTTAAGATTATGGTTATGGTTACAATTAGGGTTTACATAAAATTTAGGTATGATACTATGGTTAGGGCTTAGATTATGGTTAAGATTAGGATTTACATCATGAATATATCTAGGGTTAGAGTTAGGATTAGGATTATGGTTAGAGTAAGGGTATGGACTTATATCATCATTAGGGTTTATTTTTGAGGTTTAATATATAATTATATGCAATGGTATTATTTCCCTATGTGGTAATTAAAGTTAAGAAAGTGGGTCAATTAGGATTAAAGTTAACATTAGGATTGGGGTTCAAGTTAAGGTTAGGGTTAGGGAAAAGGTTAAGTGCTAGTTATTGGGCTAGAGATATCATTAAGGATTCTGATTCAAATAAGGATAGGATTATGGTTTGAGGTAGAAATCAGATTAGGGAACTAAGGGTCAAATATTCAATTACAATTTTATTTAGCTTTACTGAAAAACCCTAACCTAAATTTTAATAGTAATATTTATGGAAGCTAACTAATAATTTACCATAATCCTTTTTTTTTAGGCAAAAGTGGACAAGCCACTATAATATTTTTATTAAAAAATGATTCAAAAGAGCTCAACCAGGAAAGAATCAGGAAGAAAATCCAGAATCATCGCTCAATACAACATTCAAGTTATCGAATATATACAATTTTAGTGAAATTCGAAGATGCCTACGCATTATACTTACAATATGAGGTATAGACTACCTCAAGTTGCATATATTACTAGTTACAAATTACAAACTAATCTAATTAGCATGAATTAGTATTTACTTTGCCAAAAAACCAAAATAAAAAAACCTCCTCCATCAACACTCACTCTGTTAGTAATAACTGAGACGGGGGGTGAATCAGCGGCCTCAAAAATTTATCCTTTAATCACTAACCACCAATAAAAAAACCTCGAATTATCAAGTCCCTACAAGATGCATGCCATGAAATACTAATAATGATTAAAATGTCTGTCAGTTTACCTTGTCTGTCCTTATTCTCCTTGATTACCGATAAGCAATAAAACTATTTACCGATACTCAGTAAATATGCAAAGTATACCAATCAATCCAGAAATGCATATGTGAAATGTAAAATAGTAAATTAATAAGCCATACACACATAACACATGGATTTTAACGTGGAAACCCTGTTAAGGGAAAAACCACTGGGACCGATACCCCAAATTTTCACTCTTCTGAAGTGAGCACTGTTAGGAGCCAACCTTATTAAAGGTTACAAACACACTGTTAGGTGTGACCTTGTTAGAGTATTTTATACATAGAGTTTTTCACTTAGTATCGAGCATCTATTTGCTACCATCCTTGAATGAGCCTCCTTCTTAGACTATCAATAGGCTTTAGGCAAATCTTGCTACCATCCTTGAATTAACCTTCTTCTTAGGCTGTCAATAAGCTTTATGAAATTTCAATGCTACTTTCATGAAACAACCTTTTTGGCACTCCTTGGGATGTACCTCAATATATAGAAGACTGTTAATTCATTCTCTGTTAAGAGACTTGATGCTTCAATGGTTAAACTAAAACACTATGACTTGTTTCTAATGCAACTTGAATTGTAGATTTTCAGATCTATTTAAGTACATTACCTCTTTGATCAATGTATCAATTCAATTCTTTGTGCTCCACAATTTCTTTTATGTGATGTTGTGCTTCATTGTTCGTCAGTGTCTAGAGAATTCTTTAGCTCTCCTTTAGCTTGATTGATCAGGACTGTATGAAGTTATCCTTCATCAGTTTCTCTTCAGCATCCTCTTTCCACTCACTCCCCTTCCCATGTATGTGATTATGAAAATGAATTATGCTTGTCTCTTATATAGACATGATATTCCCTGTTTCTTGATTCTTGATTATTGGTGTGAAAAACAATCCAACTAATATGATTTATAGCTTTAACTCCTAATTTATCTCATAGTTATCTTCTTTCCAATTGTACAAATCTTTTTTAAATTAATTACTTAACTTTGGTTGAATAAAACAAATAAAACAACCAATTAAGTCTATCCTTAAGCTCTACCAGCTAGATATTTTGTCATTTTCTAAACTCTTTGTTCTGTCGGTCAACTCTATAGTTAGTCATCAGTGACAACTGCCAGTTTTGTCAGTGTGACTCCAGTCACCTTCAGGATCTCCGTGCGTCGGGCATTATTGGATTTTTCTCGTCGGGCAACTCTATTTTTAGCTCGTCGGGCATCTTGTGATTTTGTTTCGTCAGGAAACACTGTCTTCTGCTCATCGGGTATCACTATGACTTTTGTTCTTTGCCTTTATCGATGGTATGCACTCCATCGGTGTTGTCTGTCACTTAGTGAATACTTGACTTTTATGAATTGCTGAAAGCATAATCTCTATTCCATTGATTCTTTGAAGTCTTTGGCATTATGTGTATGAGCATACAGATGATATCAAGTTGACACCAATGACAATATAAACCATTAACTAATTTAATGCCTTGCATTATCTTTAACTTAACATTATCAAACATTCAATCAGTTACATGTCATCAATCTCTCCCTTTGGCATTGATGCCAACATACTATATTATCACACTATACTATTTCTAATACAATATAAAATACAATTGTTGAGATTCATCAAATTACCAAACAGTTTTTTTTGATAACCAATAAAAATGTCTGACCGCTGGTAAGCTTTGTGTTAGCTTAGATTTTATTCTTGCAGCTTTATGTGTTTCTTTTACTGATGTGTTGTGTTCTCTTCTTGTGTCAATTTCTCTCTTTTGACTATTCTTCTTCTTTGATGTCTCTCCCTATTTAGAGTAATCTGATAATGAATAATTTCTTGTGATAATATGGATACATTCTCTCCCTTTGACAACAATTCTAAACAAATACTTTACAAATATCTGACATTCATGTCAAACAATTATTTTATTTTATCCATAATATATTCCTTAAATTTCCCTTATCCACCAGCAATACAACAATATGCTCTAGTGCTCGGTTTTGATATATACCTTTCTGTATATAGATGTAGCTTTGAAGTTCATCTTTTTTCTTGCATCAACATGAATGATATTCTGATAATAAATAGGTTGATACAGCCTTCAGTCTTTTACTGACTATTAGACAAGGGTTTGACCCCTAGTTCTTTCTCAAGTACTCAAATGTATCCTTGGGCAGTGGCTTAGTGAAGATATCAGCCAATTGTTCTTTTGATTGCACATACTCAAGTATCGCCTCTTTTTCTTGAACTTGTTCTCTTAAATAATGATACTTGATTGCAATGGGTTTAGTCTTTGCATGCATGACTGGATTCTTGGAAATGTTTATTGCACTGGTGTTATCACAATAGATAGTCACTGGTTCTGAGATCTTCATATGCATACCTTCCCGCAACTGTTTGATCCATGCAATATTTGAGCAGTTTGTAGAAACAACAACATATTTTGCTTCTGTAGTAGACTAAGAGATGCATCCTTACTTCTTGCTAATCCATGTGACAAGTCTGTCACCCATAAATAATTCTCTTCCAGTTGTGCTCTTCCAGTCATCAAGATTTCTAGCCCAATCAGCGTCGGTAAACACTTTTAGTTCAAATTTTCCTTCTCTTCTATACCATAAGCCAAATTTCTCAATATTCTTCAGATATGTTACAATTATTTTCATAGTAGTCATATGTGATTCCCTGGGGTTAGCAGAAAATCTAGCAACAATTCATACTGCATGTGCAATATCTGGTCTAGTGTGTACAACATACATGAGTTTTCCTATCATTGATCTATACAAAGTATGATTTACCTTTGTTGTCTTGTCTTTCTTTGTTAATTTGCATCCAGTAGCCATCGGTGTTCCAACAGGTTTGGAGTCTTCCATCTTGAATATTTTCAGGACCTCTTTGATGTATTTGGACTGTGTAATGAAAATACCTTCACTTTGTTGAATGATCTGTACACCAAGAAAGAACTTGATCTCTCCAAACATAGACATCTCAAACTCTTTTCTCATCTCATCAATAATTGACTTACATAGTATATCATTTCCTCCAAATATGATGTCATCAACAAATATTTCAGTAATCAAAGTGTTAGCATCAGTATCTTCTTTTAAATAAAGATTACTGTTTTCACTAGTCCTTATGTTTCCAATACTTATTAGATAGGAATGAATTTGTTCATACAAGGCTCTGGAGCTTTTTTTAATCCATACAATTATTTGTGAAGTCTACATACCATGTTCCTCTTGTCTGGATCTACAAACCCTTCTGGTTGCTCAATGTATACCTCTTCTTCAAGTCCATTTAGGAATGCTGACATGACATCCATTTGATATACTTTGAATCCTTTGTATGCAGCATAAGCAAGTAGTATTCTTACTCCTTCTATCCTAGCAATGAGTGCAAAGGTTTATCCATAGTCTATACCTTCCTCTTGTGCATACCCCTTGCATACTAGACTTTCTTGGATCCTTGTGACTTCTCCATTCTCGTTTAGCTTGTTCCTAAATATCCATTTTGTACCAATGACATTCTTTTCATCTGGTCTTGGCACAAGTGACCATGTTTTGTTTTTCTCAATCTTCTCAATCTCATCATTCATATCACTTATCCATTCTTCATTACCTAGTGCAACATTGACAGATTTTGGTTCAAACTCACAAATTAAGCAATTTGAGTTTAAAGACTTACTTCTTGTTCTTGTACCAACTTTCTTATCTCATATGATCTAGTCCTCTGGTTGGTTCCTTCTTACATATCTTGTGAGTATAGGTACAACTCTTTGTGTATCAACTTGATCTTCATTACCTTGCACATTATCTTCATCATTATCCTGACCATCAGTAACATCATTCTAATCGTCAGTTGCAACATTCTGTTGTTTTGGAATTAAACAATGTTGCTAGGGTAGATTTATGGGTTCTTCACAATATACAAACTTGTTGTAGTCTTCTGGTTCTTTTGTGCTTTCCAGCTCATTTTTTTCTGCAAATTCATCAATCTTCACATTTGCACTTTCAACTATTTTGTTAGAAGCCTTGATTAGACATTTAAAAGCTTTTCTCTTGGTAGAATACCCCATAAAAATACCTTCATCACTTTTGGTCTCAAGCTTTCCATTTCTATCATCCTTTAAGACATAACATTGACTACCAAATATTTTGAAGTAACTTACATTAGGTGGTTTACCATACCATAGCTCATAAGGTGTCTTCTTTGTGTCCTTCAATTGTACTCTGTTAAGTGTATAAATAGTAGTTCTGACAGCTTCCCTCCAGAAGATTTGGTTAATGTCATTTTCTATCATCAGTGTTCTTGCACAATCAACTATTGATATGTTCCTTCTCTCAACAATCCCATTTTGCATGGTGTTCTTGGTGCAGAAACGTGTCTTTTTATACCATGCTCATTATAGAAATTAGTGAATTCATCTGATATAAATTCTCCTCCTCTATCTGATCTCAAACATTTTAGATCCTTACCACTTTGTTTTTCTACCATAGCCTTATACCATT
>MU223823.1:2308101-2334818 GCA_018584345.1 Thuja plicata | reverse complement strand
CTTTGTCTTCCGATTTCAAACAGTTTAACGACAATATGCATCCGAATGTGAAAGTTTTTCTCAAAATGTAGAGTTCAATGTCCGTTTAGGCAAAAAAGTGTAACCCACTATTGTGGTATCACCCCACCTCGTATAGAATTGACTACTTCTTTTATTCTTGTGCTCTACTGTGTGATGTTTTCTCATTCTTTCATTCTGAAATCATCAAATTTTCATTTGAGGCTTTCTGCTTTGTCTCTAAGAGCATTTGTATCACCTCCATGTACAAGCTTTAGTTTGTCCCACATTTTCTTTGCAGTTGTGCAATCTTTGACATCTTCAAATTTAGCATCTGAGAGAGAGGAAGAAAGCTCTATGACCATGCAGTTGTGCTCATGCATCACTCTCAATTTATCTACTGTTAATAGTCATGTGGGCAACACATATTACCAATACCTGATAAGTGGAGTCTTATCCTGCTTTGTCATGAAGCAAAGTTGTCTTTGTTCAACTTGGGCACATCTCGTCTATTCATCTTGTGATCTTTACTTAGGTCTTGAAACCTTCCTTCTAAGCTCACAAGCTCTAATACCAATTGTTAGTAATAACTAAGAGGGGGGGGTGAATCAATGGCCTCAAAAATTTATCCTTTAATCACTAACCACCAATCAACAAACCTCTAATTATTGAGTCCCTACAAGATGCATGCCATGAAATACTAATAATGATTAAATTGTTTGTCGGTTTACCTTGTCCATCCTTATTCTCCTTGATTATCGATAAGCAGTAAAACTATTTACCGATACTCAGTAAATATGCAGAGTATACCAATCAATCCAAAAATGCATATGTGAAATGTAAAATAGTAAAGTAATAAGCCATACACACATAACACATGGATTTTAATGTGGAAACCCTATTAAGGGAAAAACCACTGGGACCGGTACCCCAAATTTTCATTCTTCTAAAGTGAGCCCTGTTAGGAACCAACCTTGTTAAAGGTTACAAACACAATTTTAGGTGTGACCTTGTTAGAGGATTTTATACATAGAGGTTGTCGCTTAGTATCGGGCATCTATTTGCTACCATCCTTGAATTAGCCACCTTCTTAGACTTCCAATAGGCTTTAGGCAAATCTTGCTACCATCCTTGAATTAACTTTCTTCTTAGGTTGTCAATAGGCTTTATGCAATTTCAATGCTACTTTCATGAATCAACCTTTTTGGTACTCCTTTGGATGTACCTCAATATATAGAAGACTGTTAAGTCCTACTCTATTAAGAGACTTGATGTTTCAATGGTTAAACTGAAACACTATGACCTATTTCTAATGCAACTTCAATTGTAGATTTTCAGATCTAATTTAAGTACATTACCTCTCTTTGATCAATGTATCAATACAATTATTTGTGCTCCACACTTTCTTCTTTGTGATGTTGTACTTCACTGTTCATTAGTGTCTACATAATTCTTTATCTCTCCTTCATCTTGAGTGATCAGGACTGTATGAAGTTTTCCTTCATCAGTTTCTCTTCAGCATCCTCTTTCTATTCACTCCCCTTCCCATGTATGTGATTGCGGAAATGAATTATGTTTGTCTCTTATATAGACATGATATTCCATGTTTCTTGATTCCTGATTCTTGGCATGAAAAACAATCCAGCCAATCTAATTTACAGCTTTAACTCCTAATTTATCTTGTAGTTATCTTATTTCCAACTATACAAATCTTATTTAAATTAATTACTTAACTCTGGTAGAATAAAACAAATAAAACAACTAGTTAAGTCTATCCTTAAGCTCTGCCAGCTAGATATTTTGTCATTTTTTGAACTCTTTGTTCTATCGGTCAACTCTACAATTAGTCGTCGGTGACAATTGGCAGTTCCATCGGTGTGACTCCAGTCAACTTCGGGATCTCTCTCCATCGGGCATCATTGGATTTTTCTCATCAGGAAACTCTATTTTCAGCTCATCGGGCATCCTATGATTTTTCTTCGTTGGGCAACACTGTCTTCTGCTCATCGGGTATCACTATGACTTTTGTTCTTTTCCTTTACCAATGGTGTGCACTCCGTTGGTGTTGTTAGTCACTTAGTGAATACTTGACTTTTATGCATTGCTGAAAGCATAATCTTTGTTCCATTGATTCTCTGAAGTCTTTGGAATTATGTATATGACTGTACAGATGATATCAAGTTAACATCAATGACAATACAAACCATTAACTATTTTAATGCTTTTCATTATATTCAACTTAACATTATGAAACATTCAATCATTTACATGTCTTCACTATTTTGAGGTACCCTATGTGTATGAGGATCAACATCATTTGCAGCTCCATGCCACCCACAGTCTGGAATACCCTATGCAATTGAGTCCCGATAAGGGCCCAAGGATTTACCCCAACCAAGATCACAATGTGGAGTCACCATCAAGCCCCAACCACTTGAATTTGTGGGATACCTACCCGACCCAAAATTTTCACTAGTTTGAGGATGTTGCAGTTGAAGGGGCGAAGAGGGGAGCCAAGCATTCCACTTAGCACCCATAGCAATAGATGACCAATTTGAAGGAACCTCTTGCAAACCCAAATGGGGAGGTGTATTTGAAAATCTTAACAAGTCCAATAGTGCATACCCTATTTTTCTCACATGGTCCTCCAATTGAAATCCGAGAGCCCAAGCTATGACCTGAAATGTAGCTTTCATGTGGGATGGACTATGTTTTTCCATAGCTCTTTTAAGGGCTTTGTATGTGACCAGTACTTCATGTTTTTATAGCAGCTATGAATGAGAAAAAAAAAACCACCCACCAAAGCCAATCCTTTCCACAAATCATAATTTTGCATAGCAATATTAAGTCTACTGTCAGCAATGAAATGTGGCCTAATTACCTTGGAGGCCAATGACTGCAAGAGCTAAGGTTACTGTAGTATATCTATAGCATTGGATAAGAAAATAGAAACTATATTTGAAGGGTAAAGAAAATTCATCACAGGCGAGGCCAGGAATTCCTCTCCTATTACCTGCTTGATGGCACAATGAATGGAGGGAGAATGGATGAAAAACATCACATCTAAGGCCGCCTCATCAACATGTATAGGTAGCACAATTTCCTCAAGGTATCGTTGAAGCCAAATGCGATAATTCTTTGGCAAAATCAATCGATGTTGTTTGCGGCAAGGTTCACACAAAATAGAGATGTCCAGAGGCTTCGACATTTTCATATTATTCATTTTAAAATGCAGCTAGTATCCTGTCTTATAACTTGAAAATGTAATTGTAGAAATTTTCATTAATGTGAAGATTTGGGATATCCCAACCCATAAATGCCAATAATTAAATGGCATAAGGTGGATGATTTATCACATGAGGACCCATGTGATTTGTGTGTAATGGATGTCCTCTCTGGTGACTATAACATGCACTTCCTAGCCCGCGCATCAGTGCCATTATATTTCATGCAAGGGAGTGACGTTGGCAAAAATGAGCCAATCTATTTCTTTAATGAGCATGAAAGGTGCAGTCATTTCCATGTCATGATCAATTTATTAACTTAAATGACCACAGGCCTCCTTATCTGCAGAAATCAATCTTTTAAGTTCTCCATGATTTTCAATCATACACCTTAGATTTAGGGAAGATATCTCTAGCCCATCACACCCCAAATTTGAAAGAAAGTCTGCAACTTGATTACCTTCCCTAAACATGTGCAAAATACACACATCATGACACTCGTCTAATAGCCTCTAGATTTGGTTTAAAATATACTTTAACTTCCAGCAGTGTGATTGTCGATGAATACAAGCATTAATGATGACTGAAGAATCTCCTTTGATGTTCAGGCATCGGTATTTACCCTATTTAGCTAGGATTAGACCTACAAGTAAAGCTTGTGCTTAAGCCATATTGTTATTGCCAATAGGAAAAGTGGTTGTGGTTAGAGCGACTATGTTGCCTTGGGTATCGCAAAATACATGCCCCTAGACTTGAAAGTCCTGGATTTCCTCTGGAAGCTCCATCAAAATTGAGTTTCATAAGCCCTCTGAAGGTGGAAGCCAATGCACATGTGATCGATTTATTGTTTCAAATGTAGACTTACTAATCCCCCATCTAGTTGGGATGATTATTGTTTTCCATTCCTGTATCACCTTAGAATCACATGAAGTGACAATAGGATTAAATCTGCATCTACTTAAGCTTGCATTAGTCACTTTTGAAAAGGATCTTTCAATACCTTCTAATACTTTGTCGATATGTGAACTCTCTTTCATGAAGATTCGTTTGTTTCTTTCCCACCAAATGGCCCAAATGACTATTACCGGGGCACATTTCCAAAGGTTTGCAAACAGTGAGTTTGAGTAAAGAATTGGCCATGCCTGAAAAAGGTCCCATATGTTGTCCTGAAGTGGTGTGCTATAATTAAGCTTTTTCAGGATGAAAGTCTAGCATTGTTGCACAAATAGATAGGTTACAAGTAGATGATCCACTGATTTTACACATGCATTTCAGAATAAGCAATTGAATGGTGGGTCAATATACAATCTTCTCAACCTGTCACTCGTCAAGATCCTGTGCTTAATTGCAAGCCATGGAAACCAACCTGCCTTTGGTAGAACAACGTGATTCCAACAAAATGTGAATGCTATTGATGGAAATTTATCCCATCCAATTTGTTGTAGTAGTTTGTAACCCTCCTTGATTGAGTATTTACCTTCTTTAGCTGGGGCCCAAATTAGTTTGTCTTCCGATCCTGAAATAAACGCATGTTGAGAAGCTAAAATGCTTCAAAATTGAATTTTATCTTGTTGTGACAATGGTAGTACATCTGGATCTTTCCAAATAATTTTCCTTGAGAATATGCAGACTGTAGATACATATTGATTTAGTTGTGTGCCCTAGTGGGTTTCTGACATAGCTATGATATCCTCATAAATTGGGCTTCTAGATAGAGGAGGCTGGCCATTCCATGAGTCTCTCCAGAAGTTAACCATATTTCCATTATTAACTTCCCAAGTAACATATTTAAGAACAATATCTCTTGAAGACATCACAAAGTCCCCTATTACAGAGCCCTTTGGGGGATCTGATATAGACAAGATTCTTGTAGGATCATTGTTGTCCAAGTATTTCTGCTACATGATTTGGCACCATATGGATTGAGGTTTCATATACATTTTCCAAATTAATTTTCCACCAAAAGCTTCATTTATTTTTGATAAGTCATGAATACCTACACCTCCAACTACATGTGTGTGTGCCATGTCTTCAAGAGAAATAAGAGGAATTTTCCTCATCTCATTCATATTTCCTGTCCAAAGGAAACCTCTAATCATCTTTTGGATTTGTAGTAGTATAGTGGGAGGGGCTTTTAGGACAACAAGGTAATAATTTGGAATTGTTGATAATACCAATTTGATGAGGCGAATTCTACCTAGTAGAAATAACCATCTGGCTTTCCAAGCTACAATTCTACTTTGAATACGCTGAAGAACTGAAGACCAATAGCTTGATTTATTTGAACCCATGAATAATGGAATCCCCAAATATATAGATGGAAGAAAATCCACTGAAAAACCCAGAATCCAAACTATTTTATCAGATACAACTTTATTAGTGTTGAAAAGGTATATTTTTTACTTTTGCACATTTATAGCCTACCCTGATACTTCTGCATAAAGTTGTAAGGAATTTTTAATTCGTCGAGCCTCTTGGACTTGTGATAAACCAAATAAAAGAGTGTCATCAGCAAATAGGGAGTGAGTGATAGATATGTTTGTGCAAGATATGTGTGCTCCCTGCCACTTACCTAGATCATGCTAGCATTTGATAGCTCTGTTGAATGCTTCAACCATGATGATGAATAGTATTAGAGACAATGTGTCCCCCTGTCTAATGCCTTGCATAAAGAAAAGAACCCCGCTGGCTTTCCATTTACTAATACTGAAAACCAAGCGCCTGAGATACATGCCTTGATCCATTTACACCACCCTTATGAAAATCCCATTTTAATTAAAACTTGAAACAAAAACTACCAGCAAACTCTGTCATAAGCCTTCATCATAGCTAATTTGATCACAAAATTTGATGCTTGATTAGTGTTGATTGAGTGAAGAGCCTCATGAGCCACTAAATCTACTTCCATGGTTTCTCACCCTGGGACAAATCCTCCTTGCTTAGGTGATATAAGGGATGGCATGAGATGTTGTAACTTTAAATAAATGGCCTTAGTTATTATTTTATATGTCAGATTACATAAAGATATTGGCCTAAAATCAACAAATGTTTTTGGATCCTTTATTTTTGGTATTATTGAGATATTCATAGTATTGAAATATTTGAGCATACTCTTATTATTTCTTGACTCCTCAACTACAGCTAATATTTCCCAGCCAATAATATCCTAGTAGCTTTGAAAAAAGAGAGCAGTAAAGCCATCCGGGCTCAGTGCTTTATCTGGAGGAAAAGAGAAGACCACTTTTCAAATTTCTTAGATAGAGAAGGGGGCCATTAACATGGCATTTTCTTAGGGTGACACCATATTTGGGATGGTCTCTAAAATCTCATTCACTTGGGAATCCAAGGGTGTAGGGGATATGGCTAGAGTGAGAAGATTCTTAAAAAAATTTACCCCTTCTTCACGAATTAGTTGTGCATTTGTAATGGGATTCCCTGAAACCGCATCTTTGATTTCAAAGATAGTTTTAGCAGCTCTCCTTTGTATAGCTGATGCATGAAAGTATTTTTTATTTCTGTCGCCTTCTTGAAGCCAAAGTTCCATTGATTTTTGTCTCCAGTATATTTCTTCTCAACTCCACAACTCTTCCCATTCTTGTTGTAGATTTTTCTACCTTGCATAAGTGTCTTCATCCATACCATTCTATATAATATTGTTATAAACTTCCTCCAATTTCAATTTGACCTCTTCTTTTCTTGCAAAGACATTCTTAAAAAATTCCTAATTCCTTTTTCTAATGAGGGTTTTGGTGTGTTTCAACTTCATGGCAAATTGGTGCATCTTAGATCCATTAACATAAGGTGCACTTGTCCACCACTACTTTATTAGCTACAAAAATTGAGGATGGTAGAGCCACATCCTTTCAACTTTGAAAGATGAATGATATTGAATTTTATCTCCTTTATCAGATTGCCAGATAGTGATAGATATTAGAAAATGATCAGAATTAGGCAAGGAAAGAATCTCTCAATTTATAACCAAATTTTGAATTTTCCAATCTTGTGATAAGAGGAATCTATCTAGCCGAATGACAATGTGTGCAAAACTAGATCTCTTATTTGTCTAGGTAAAGGACCCATTTGTAGGATGAATATCCATCAGGTTATTATTGTCCACAAAGTGAGAGAAGTCTTGAATAGTTTTGAGGGGAGGAGAAATACCCCCTTTTTTTCAAACTGACACAAAACTGCATTAAAGTCTCCCCCAAGAATGACATTCTGAGAGTCTTGTGTCTGAATCAGTTGCATAATGTTGTCCCAAACTCTAGCTTTGTCCTGCATAGAATTAGGGCCATAAATGTTAACCAAAATGAAAGAGGTATCAAAATCAGACATCTTCAACATCTGCCAGTTATTTTCTTTCTGAATGAGTTGTCCCTAAATGGTTTGGGGGTTCCATAGAACTGCAAGTCTACCTGAAGCTCCTATTCTTAGAGAATGTAGTGAGGTCCATTTTGGCCATTTGGCAATGGTCTTTTCAAATGTGTCTTGGGAAAGTTTGGTCTCCTGAAGCATGACAATATCTGCCATCATAGAATCAACTATTTGTTTGATCCTATGTCTTTTGTCATTAATGCCTTTGAAATTCCATGAATTTATCTTCATTGTGGACAAGGAGAACCTTTTTTTCTCCTTGTCAATATTTTGGTAACAACAAACCTGTCATCCAAGGTAGTCTGAATACCGGCTGCTATTGTTGTCCTTGTCTTTAATTCCTTCAACCTGCCTCTACATTTTGGCATCTTGGGAGCATAAACAATTTGGGATGGAGTTTTCATAATTGACAGAGTTTGATGATGATCAAAAATCTCCCCAAAGATAATGGTCTCAATTTCCATGGATAATTGTGAGCTTATGCCCTCCTAAAATTGAGTATCCGATGTTTGAGAGAGTAAGGTCTCAGTCGATTTCTAAACTTGCTAATAGATACATTTCTCAACTCCCAAAGTGTCCTCATTAAAAATAATAATAGACAATTTTGGATTGTCTTGATGGCCCCAGTGACTGGAATTTATGTGTACAAATTTTTCTTGGTTAACATCAGGGGAACCTTCTCCCAGTTCTGTGATCATGTTTGTATATGGGTGAAGTGCAAAAGCCTAACTATTCCAATACTGAAAGTCTTTGAGAAAATTATCAAGCACCGAAGTTTTCTTCTCATTAAGGTTAATACCTTCTTCCCTTGCAATTCCAAGAATGATGTTAGAGGCTATCTCTGAAGCAATTTGGTCTCCTATTTGACGGACCTTCCAATCTATAGATGTAATATTAATATCCAATTGGCTAGGGAGAGAAAGAGGAAAGCTAAAATTCCTATTCAAAAAATTTCCTCTGACTAAGGGGATTGAGAATGATATCGAGAATGAAGGAGGAGCAGGCAATGATGGCAGACACAACTATGATCCTACTGAAAACTTATGAAAGGATGGCATACTCAAATTCATTATCTGTGCAAGATTTGAGTCTGGTATCTTATTGGCATATACCACCTGAAGAGCTTCATGATTATCAATTTGTGCAGAAGTTATCTAAGTAGTTTGACCATGGAAACTAGATTTTTGGCTGCAAAGTGCCAGATCTGAACAAACAATAGTATTGGCATGACAATGTTCTTGACATTGGGTATTGAAGTGACCAAGTTTGTGTTGAAATTTATTGACTGTAGCTTCATCATGAATCATGATAGGCTGTGACCAATTGCCCCACTGGGAAAAGAGAGAAATTATGCTAGGAAAACGTTTACGCATATCAATCAGCATACATACTCTGACCTCCAAATGCAGGCTCTCAAAAGGGATGAGATCATGCTTGAGGAATATACCCAGTTTGTTAGCTAAGATTTTGATGATCTCAGGGTCTCTGTATTCAAGTGGAAAAAGGGGAAAAGAAATCCAATGAGGAAAAAACTAAACCATTGAATCCTAGGAATTAAAATTTGGGATCCAAATCATGGTGAAGAGACCTGATCCCTGACAAAACCAGCGTTTCTTCTTATGTACAAAATTCCTAGCCTCTTTAAATTTAAAAGTGGAAACAAAATATTTGGAGTCCAGATCAATAAAGAATATATCCTTTAACCCAGACCATGAAGAAAATGTCCATTCCTTGATGATAGAAAATGACAAGGAGGTACAAGAAAACTTACCTATGATAGCAGACTGACAAAGGAGGCCAATAGGATGCTGCAATAGATGTCCTGGTAATGTGATATTCAACTGATTTGGACAACACTCAGAAGACGTTGGATAACCTAAATGCTGAGAATCTTTCTTTTGCCATATTTGGGTGGATTTTTTTGGATTGAAGAGGGCCCTAGGTGAATCTGGAATATTTGATTCATGAAATGGATCTGTAGGTTCTCTTACAGGTTGTGATCCATTATTAAGACATATTGCATGGGAAGTAGGAACCTTGAGCTTGGAAACCGCAACCATATTGTGCATATTTGGTGAATGATCATCAATTTGAACTGGGGACCTAGACGGGGTACCCTCACAAATGTCAAAAATAGGCTACTTTTCTTAACCCCTGTGATGTGGCTTGACAAATCGACCATATTTCTCTCTCTTGTTGAAGTGATTCAGATCTTTGTTTCTCCATTCAGGCGCATGATAATTATTTTTGAAATTTTTGATATCCCGCCCAAAAAAAAATTAAAAATACGAACCATGCATAAGTCGATCAGGGATTTGTATGGAGGATTCTCCTTTTTGTATGGAGGATTCTCCTTTTTAAAATGTAGATGAGCCATGCCAAGGTCTCATATTATCTACATTTGTGATGTCATTGACATTTAGGGTTTTTACTTCAGGGAGCTTGTTGTTGTAAAGATTCCCTGAAAATTTTGTCGTGGAGCGGAGGTCATGAAATTGTGGATTTAAGAAGAAGAGTTTAGCTAGTTGGACCACTGCTTTACCATGAAAAATTGACTTCGAGTCTTTGTGATCCGAATAACCTTTGTTCAGATTTCTTTCCACAAATGAGCACTTTTGAAATCAAATAACATAATGTTCAGAGCCTGCAGGCTGTACAAAAGGCGTGGAAGAGAAGGTACGTGCAAGATCTTCTTGTAATGGTGGGGGTTTTTTTGAATGTTGAAACCCCTTTTCTTGACAAAACTGTTCGAACTTCTGACTCTGTGTCTGTAGTTGATGCCCTCTACCATGTGCTCACCAGTTATGAGCAACGATTCCTTAACAAATTTTAATTTTCTAAAATTTTAAATGAATCACCAATTAGTTTTAGAATAAATTTAAAACTAAAATTTAAAATCTAATATGAATAGAACCTTTCTAAATATTTTTCTATATATAAAAACAATATTTCTATTCTATTTTTAATTTTTTCATGCAAATCATTTGAAATTTTAAAATTAAACTATTTTTTTTTTAAATGTTTCAATGAATCATCAACAGTTTTTAGATAAATTTAAAAATAAAAAATAAATAAGCTATTGTTTTCAAGATCTATATTTGTCCTCCAACATTGAAAAAGAATATTTTGCATAGAATTGAATCAAATATTTGTTATATTTGGCATGAAACATTATAATTAGTTAAATTAATAATTTTCTTTTAATTTTAAAAACGAGTAAATTTTTTTTTTAAAAAAAGGCTATATTATCATTATCATTAAAATTATTTTTATTAATATTAAAAAATACTTAAATAAATTGATTCAAAAATATTATATATTGAAAAAAGTATTAATAAATTTTAGTAATTTTATATTATTGTTGTAGACCTTATGGCAAGACATATTGTCAATTAGTGTCAAAACACTTAGTCAACTAGTGTTGGCCGAGCCAGAAAGCATAATGCAAAGTCCCGAGTGATCAAGCATTGCCTGAGTGATCAGCATTGCCCGAGTGATCAACATTTCCCGAGTGATGAGTATGACCCGAGTGATTTGCAGTATCGCCCGAGTGACAGTTTATCACCCGAGTAGACTTCTGCACCCGAGTGACAGTTTGAAGCCGACCTTGCATATATTGTTAAATATAATTATTTTTTATTACAAGCCGACTTACAGAGTTATGTTTTGGATATAGATATATATGTAAGATAGTTTGTTTTATCCAATATGTGAAAAAGAATAAGTAAGAATGTATGCATAAGTGTAAAGACATGCGAATGGAAGTTTGATTAAGAGAAGTATTCAGGACAGAAGAGTCTCATCTATCACATTTAGATGATCAGTTATATTCAAAAGGATCTTAATCAACAATTATAGTTGCATAGAGCAGATCACCAACTGGTTCATTCTCACAGGTGAATCAGCAAAATCCTTTAACAAGGTGGACCTAACATTCCTTTCTCTAAATCTCTTAACAGAGTTGCATTACTTATTTTATTGTACAAAATCCTTTAACAAGGTGGGCCTAACAGTCCTTTCTATGCTCCTAAAAGGGTAGACCATCAGAAGTGGTCATTTTAAGCTCTAACAGGCTAAATTTATATTGCAGTACTAAAATCTTATGGGTATCATCCCCACCCCAGTTTTACTTTCTTTTGGAATTTTTCTGGGTAACCAAATATTGTGTTATGTGTTGTGTATGTTTCTTTACTTTCAAGTTTTATGCATGCAAATGAATAAGTTAATCTAATTGTGGATTAAAAGGATTAAGTTTTATTAGTTCCTTATTCACCCCCCCCCACCCCCCCCGCCTCTCAGTCACTGTGCACATCATATATCTCCAACAATTGGTATCAGAGTGATGGTTCTCTTATCATAAGTTTAACAACTTGAGAAAGGATCAAAGGCTATGGAAACATATAGACTGGATAAAGCCATCGAGAATGAAAATATAGATCTTAAAGTGGCCATGGACTAGATCATGAAACTTAAGGAGAAATTCTCTCTTTCCTTGAAAAGAAGAAAAGAATTAGCAGTATAGATGAATGAAATGAACTATATAGAAGAAAGAGCTGAAGAATTTTGCAAGGACAGAAGTTCTAAAGAAACTGATACATCCATTGAAGAATTACTTACAAAGAATATCACTTTACATGAAGAATTCAGAAAGTTGAAGAGAGAACAGGAAATTCACTCAAACAAAATATGTGAAGTCATGGAACTAAAGAACAAAGAAGAAGATGATAGAAATATAGCATAAGAAGATAAAATATTGTTGAGTACAAGATTATAAAGAAAAAAAATGTAATCCAACACTTGTCACTTCAGCAAGCTAATTTGGTAAGTCAACTAAACAATACAACATAGGAAGTTGACAATCTAAGAACAAAAAATGAAAGACTGCAGAATGATCTCAATGCTGAAAAGAAAATAAATGAAAGTATGATGAATTCACAAACTAGCATCAATTAGGCAAAACAATTTAGACATCAAGGATGAAATTTTTTAGATTATACTAAACAAGGTGAATCCTCACAACAAGGAGCTCAGAGGAACAACAAGCCTACATGCAATCATTGTGGTAAGTTAGGACACACATAAAATAAATGTTGGAGCAATGGAAAGTAAAAATTTAATTGTAAATTCTACAGTTGTAAAAAACATGGACATAGAGAAAGTGATTGCATAGAGAAACCTAAGCTTGAAGGAAAATGCCACAAGTGCAACAAACAAGGTCATAGATCTTCAAAGTGCAGAACTAAGAATTGGAATCCTGCTGAACAATTAGCCAAGGCAATTTTTGGTTGGGATTACAACACATCATACAGATGTTTTCATTGTGGTGAATATGGACACATTGGTGAAAACTATATGAAGACTCACTTCAGAAAAATGGATCCTATTAAGAGATGTTATGTGTGCAAGCAACTCGGTCATCTAAGAAATAATTTTATGAACAGAGAAAAAGTTGATACTATTTTTGAGAATGGTAAAGCCAAAGTCTCAGAAATCAGAACTCAGATGAGAAAGCAATGGGTAAGGAAATCCTGAGATAATTCAGATCAAAGTAATGAAGGATCCAATGACACCCTAAATAGTGAACTGGGTGGATCTACCATTATAGAATAGGAATCTAAGGAGATGACTTGAACTATGTAGTACAATCCATCTTACATCAGTTCTAGATAAGAAAAATAGTCCAAATGCACATATTGATGCATGAGGACATGTTATAGTTCTACTCGATTTAGAATGTTAGTTACACTCGATCCACTCTAGCTTAAATGAGCTGAGTCAGGTAGTATTTATAATTGGAAATTTGGTTTCACCCGAGCTTCCAAGTGAATCTAAGAAACACCCGAGTCATGCCAGCTACTATGTATGGAGCATTTAATGAAATACTATAATGGTTGAAAATATCTTATAAATGAAGGATTGTAAAGATTATTGCTTACAAAGCTTTCAGTTTATGAATTAATTCAGAGCCCTTAGTGATTCAGTGTGAATTTGTGATTGAAAGCAAAGTTTGGTCATTTTGTCCGAACATGTATGGCATCCACTTCCAGCAGCAAGGTCAAGAAAGTTTTTAAGATGTTGGTAAGAAATGCAATTTGTGATACACCAGTGTTTAAGCTTCATCTGACAATTGCAAAGGAGATAGACCCGATGGGAGCTCATTCCCTCATTCCTCTAAGAGTGTTACTGGTTAACGACATCCATAGCTTCTATCATTGCGGCATACAAAATCTTGGAACTATTAAGATAAACAAAGCATATGATGAATTATGTACAAATTGCAATCTGAAGCTTGAGCATAAGAACCTCGAAACCAAGGGTTTGACACACATCATGCACATGCTGAGGGATTTCTAGAAAAAATGGATGAGATATGTTCTTAGTTGTGTCCACAATATGCAATTGTGGTTGGAAAACGATGTGATGATCATGAAGAAGATAATTCACTGTCACTGGGTTCCCTATGCTAGATAAGCTAAAAGCTACCAAAACCCTAGCCCAGGATGACCTAGCTAAGTTAACTCTTACCAAGTGGGATAGCAGAGGCATGAGACTTAACGGAGTAACTGATATGGAATTGAAATTTGGCATTCATGTGATAGCTCACAATATATATAGTTCGAGCAAACCCAATAACATTCCGTGTGAAGCTGTTGTCCTAGCATACAAAGTGGTGAAAAAGAATCTGGTATTCAAACTGGTAGAATTACAACTCATCTAGTTGAGAAATAATATGGAAAGCATTTGAGTATCCAAATCCAATTCATGTAAGTTTGGTTCACTTCTTATCTGCATACTATTTTTTGTTGAGAAGTTCTTTCCCTCAAAGGGTACAATAGTATGGAAGAAGGATAGGCCAATAATCCATCAAATTAATGAATTCATAGCTGAGTTAGGAGATAACTTTGATAACATTATGGATGGATAATTTGAGAATTTCAAACAAAAGATGTTGATTAGGTACAAAATTCCCAAACAACTAGTAGAAGATTACAAAGATGAAATATGTTTCCTAGTTGATTGTGATAAGGTTTATATACAAGAAGCAAAGCCCAGGGTTGCATGGGTAAAACCCCTGTCATATGAAGTAAAAAAAGATGAAACAAAAGATATCATAGAGGCTCTTGTAAATGAACATGCCAATACAAAGGTACCTTGTTTTGGAACATATGAGGAAGAAAAGAGCAGGATATCTTTGGAGATTGAGATTCCCAAGATATTGAAAAGAGGAAGGAAGAGGCTTGATACATTCAAGAAGAAGTATGGAAAGACCTCCAACTCTCCTGCCATCTCTGAGAGTAAAGAGGATATAGTTAAAATAGAGGATTTTGAATCTAAAGAAGAAAAAGAAGAAACTGATATTGAACCTCCATAGAAGAACAGGAAGGCAACACCCAAACAAAAAAAAGGCAAAAGGCACTACCCCTATTTTCACCTTGAGGAGATCATGGAGAAGACTTGTAGTGAGTGATGATGAGGATGATGATGAAGAAGATGATATTGTGGTTTTCACTAAACCTGTTAGTAATAATTGAGAGGTGGGGTGAATTAGTAGCCTCAAAAATATTCTAATAATCAACCCAAAAACTTATTACCACAATATTAAGCCTCTAGTTATCTTCAGTCCTATAAGAAGAATGCCTCTAGATACTTATATCAAATGAATACTGCTCAGAATGATTTGTAAAACCTTCTACTGTATGTTTACGGAATAGTAATCTATTAATTTACCAAAGACAGTAAATTATCTAGAGTATATAAATCAATCCAATTAAGTTAAGTGTAATTAAAAACACTAAAGTAATGACTCATAAACACATTGACACATGGATTTTTAACGTGGAAACCCTATTAAGGGAAAAACCACTTGAGACCAATAACCCAAAATTTTCACTCTTCTAAAGTGATCTCGGTGAAGAGCCATCCATGTTAAAGGTTACAAACTCAATGTTAGGTGTGACCTGGTTAGAGGATTTAAAAGTTTAGTGTATTACTTGATATCAGGCATCTCTATCATACCTTCCTTGATCAAACACTCACTTGTCCTGTCAATAGGTATATGGAATCTCATTTTATCTTCATGATCAAAATTTTTGATACGACTTGGGATGTATATCAATATAGAAAGGATCTTAAATCCCGCTCGATTATGAGAATTTTTGAATTAATGGTTCAACTGAAACAGTATGATCTGTTCACATATACAACTTATACTTGCAGATTTTTAGATCTATTGTAATCTCGTAAAACTATTCTGATCAGTATATCTCATTTTATACCTTTGCTCCACTTTGATTATGCTCGGTGAAGCTGTTCTATGTTGCTCAGTGTCCACAAAATTTTTTAGTTCTTTCCTCAGCTTGTTGATCAAGATTTTATGAAGTTTCTCTTCATCAGTTTCTCTTCAACATCCTCTTTTCATTCGTTCACCCACCACACCAATTAGTAATGAATTGAGTTATCTCTTTAAAGACATGATATCACCATTGTTAGGTTCTTGATCTTCTTGATCTTGGCATGATCCAAAATTCTCACCAATTAGATTTAAAGAAAAACACCTATTTTATTTTACTAAGATTTTCTTGCCAACTCGACAAAATAGCTTTAAATCCATTACTTATCTCTGGCTTTATCTTGTCAATGAAAACAAAGATAACTACCAGTTAAGTCTATATTTAGCTCTCCTAGCTAGATATTTTGTTATTTCTGAACTCAAGTTAATTTTGGTGTTTAACTCTTTGATAGCTTTGGTCAACACTCCAGTTCTCCTCGGGCTTCTGCAACGGTTTACACTATGTTTCTTGGCTGTCGGTTATGCTTGTGATTCTTCTCGTCGGTGTTCTTGCTTGAGCATCACTATGACTTGGCTTTTGGTGATCTCTCTTTGCTGGTGTCCACTGACTGTTGGTGTTTGAAGTCATAATGTGAATGCTTGTCTTTTATGCATTACTGAAAGCATAATCATATTCTCCTTGATTCTCTGAAGTCTTTGACACTTTGATTATAACCAATTAGATTATATCAAGTTGACATCAATGACAATATAATCCATTAACTAATTTAATTTCTTGCATTATCCTTCTACATTTCGGTGATCAACTTAACATCTTCAAACATTCAATCAGTTACATGTTATCAATCTCTCCCTTTGGAATTGATGGCAACATACTACATTATCATACTATACTATCACTAATACAATATGAAATATACAGTTTCATCAAGCTTTCCTAATGTAACTATTACAAATGTCTGGCTCTCGGTAAGCTAAAAAATAGCTTAGATTTGTTTCATGCAGAGTGGTCATCTTCAATCTTCAATCCCTTCTTTGGATAGATGTATCATCTAATATCTTTGTTCTAATATGTATTCTTCCTTGACTGTTCCTCTTCTTGATAATCTCTTTTTCCTTTTATAGCAATCTTTCTCTTTGTCTAAACTCTCTCCCTTTGTTACTTCTCTCCCTTAGATGGATATTTCATATGTAATCAATTTCTCTCCCTTAGAATATTGATTAACTCTTCCTTCTGATTCTCAAGAGCTTCTATTCATGGATAATGACATAATTTCTCTCCCTTTATCATATCTCTCCCTTATGTGATATAGAATCATCTCTCCTTTTGATAATGCAAATCTCTCCATGATGATCTCCCTTATGTGATATGGAATCATCTCTCCTTTCAATAATGCAAATCTCTCCATGATGATAATGAGAAAATCTCCCCCTTTGATAACAATGCCAAACAAAAAAATATTTCTCCTTGTTTTATCATCTATATCATGTTCCATCCCCTTACATAATATATTCCTTGAATTTCCCTATCCATCGGCAATACAATATCTCTGGTTTTCAGTGCAGATTTGTACCTTGCAATTTACAGATGTATCTGTTGCTTTCCATCTCAGTGTTTGCATCAACATGATTGATCTTCATATTTGGTATTAGGCTGATGCAACCTCTTAGTCAGATTATTGACCGATAGAAAAGGGTTGGACCCCTAGTCTTTGTCTCAAGTACTCAAATGTATCCTTTGGCAATGGATTTGTGAATATATCATCTAACTATTCTTTTGATTGAACATATTATAGTGTCACTTCCTTTTCTTGTACATGTTCTCTTAGATAGTGATACTTGATAGCAATATGCTTAGTCTTAGCATGCATGAATGGATTCTTAGAAATGTTAATTGCACTGGTATTATCACAATTGATAATTACTGGTTCAAGAATTTTCATATGCATACCTTCAATCAATTATTTGATCCATGCAATATTGGAGAAATTTGTAGCAGTACCTACATATTCTACTTCTACAGTAGACTGAGAGATGCATCCTTTCTTCTTGCTGATCCATGTGACAAGTCTCTCATCCATGAAGAATGCTCCTCCAGTTGCGCTCTTTCGGTCATTAATGTTTCCAACCCAATCAACATCTGTATAAACTTGTTGCTCAAATTTTCACTCTCTTTTGTACCATAAGCCATAGTCCTTGGTATTCTTTAGATAGCTTAGAATTCTCTTGACAATATTCATATGTGATTCTTTTGGATTTAGCAAATAATCTTGCAACCATTCCAATTGTGTGTGCTATATCTGGTATGGTGTGAACAACATACATCAGTTTTCCAATCATTGATCTATATAAGGTCTGATTTACCTCATTGAATTTGTCTTCTTTTGTGAGCTTAGATCTGGTAGCCATAAGTGTTCCAACTGGTTTGGAATCTTCCATCTTGAATATTTTCAGCACTTCCTTGATGTATTTAGACTGAGTGATCTATATGCCTGCATCTTGTTAAAGAATCTGTAGACCAAGAAAGAATTTGATCTCTCCAAACATAGACATTTCAAATTCTTTTCTCATTTCATTAGCAAAGGATTTGCATAACAATTCATTTCCCCCAAAAATGATATCATCAACAAAATTTTTAGCAACTAGAATGTTACCATCGGTATCTTCTTTTAACTATAGATTTATATTTTTACTTGTTCTAACAAATTTTATGATAATGAGATATGAGTGAAGTCTTTCATATTAGGTTCTTGGTGCTTATTTTAATCCATACAAGGATTTATGTAGTCTGCATACCGTGTTTCTCTCATCTGGATCAACAAACCCTTCTGGTTGTTCAATGTATGCCTCTTCTTCTATTATTCCATTTAGGAATGTAGATTTGACATCCATTTAATATTCTAACTCCTTCTAGTCTAGCAATGGGTGCAAAGGTTTCTCCATAATCAATACCTTCTTCTTGTGCATAGCCCTTGCATACTACTCTTTCTTTGTTTCTAGTGACTTCTCTATTCTCATTCAGCTTGTTTCTGATATCCATTTGGTACCAATGACATTCTTGTCATATGGTCTCAGTACAATTTTCCATATATTTTTCTTCTTAATTTGTTCTATTTCTTCATTCATAGCACTGACCCATTTTTCATTCTCAAGTGCATTGTTAACATATTTAGGCTCAAAATCACAAAGTAAAAATTTGGTGTTAAGTGACTTACTTCTTGTTCTTATTCTAGCCTTCTTGTCTCCTATGATTTGATTCTATGGATGATGTCTTCTGACATACTTGGCAAGTTTTGGTTCAGCTCTATGTTCATCATTTTGATCTTCTTCACCTTCACTTTGATCTCCATTGTTTGGAACATCATCTTGAGGATTATCCTGATTGCATTAATTGCAACCTGATGCTTAAGTGCAATGTTCTAATGCATGGGAGTGACACACTGTTGCTCGGGTATAGTGTCAAGTTCTGTATAAACAAACATGTTGTAGTCCTCTGGTTCCTTTTGCTTTCTTATTATTCTTTTATGCAAATTCATCTATTTTCACATTTGGACTTTCAATGATTTTGTTAGATGACTTGTTAAGACATTTATAAGCCTTGATTTTGGTTGAATACCCTAGGAAGATAACTTCTTCACTTTTGCAGTCAATTTTTCCATTTCTATCATCCTTCAATATATAACATTGACTACCAAAGATTTTGAAGTAACTAAAATTGGGTGTATGACCATACCAAAGCTCATAGGGTGTCTTCTTTCTATCCTTTTTGAATTGTACTTTATTTAGTGTGTAGAAAATAGTACTGTAGATTCCCTCTAGAATTTTTGACTGATGCTTTTCTCAATCATCAATGTTCTTGCACAGTCAACAATTGATTTGTTTCTCCTTTCAGCAATTTGGTGCAAGAGCACCTAGGCTAATCTTCATGTTTGTTCATTTTGGCTTATACTTGACATTATCCAAGTCAAGATAGGTTAGTTGTTTTTGGACCTTAGTAGGTCTTTGTAATGTAGGCTAAGTTAGTTAGTCATTAGGACTAAGGTCACATTAATAGCCATTGTTAGTAGTATTTTCAAATTCTTAGGCTTAGTTGTTAAATGTGAGGTTGGAGTCACGAATGTGTCCTAAACTAAAAATTTAGGACATAGAGATTCCATAGGGCCTTAAATGATCTTGGATCCTTGAAATGGAAAGGTTATAGGTCACAAAATTTAGAGAGAAGGAATAACTGAGAAGATGCCAAAAGTTGCTAAATTGCTGTCATGACAATATTTGCAATAATTACAAATGTTGCTTGCAACATGGTTACATCGGATTCTCCTTGGAACTAGGAGTGGGGAATTGACCAAAAATGCCCTAGAATGGTGGAAGAAGGCATCTAATGGATAGAAGGACTTGAATCAAGCAGTGAGTTTTTGATTTTGTAACAAGTTTGAAGTTGAATATAGCTCTGCAGTTCTGAGTTTTTAGTAATCCTGAGCATTTCCTTGAAACAGTCACATTGAATGGATTGAGTGCTAGAATCTAATGGTTGTTTCTTTTTCTTAGGATAGTTATAAGAAATTTTCATTTAGTGTGTTAGTCTATTAGAGATAGTATATAGTCGTAGTTAAATTGTCTTGTAATTAGGAGGTTCACTGGTCTTGTCCTGACCAGTCAGTAAAGTCATGGCTCCCCCATGAAATCTAAGCATGGGAAAAACCTAAGGGTAGATGGAAATGTTAGGGGAGTCAGTAGTGTACATAAGTGTAGAGTTAGGAGTCTTAGAAGTGCAATTTTCTATTTTTAGATCCAAGCCCTAGGCGAGCATGCATTGTCTGGTTAGTGGTTTGGAGGAGTAATAGTGAGCATTCATATGCAGGGGAAGGAAGTAATGTACGGTTTGAGTACATTTATAGTTATTTTTTAGTGTTTCTCTGACATACTGAGTTGGTCAATTTCACCAATCAGTGAAGACAAGTTTTGAATGAGTTTTGCCAAATGTTGCAGACTGTCCTAGATTTTAGGCCTATTAGCCATATAAGACCTAGTTTATAGGAACCCTATGTACAGATGACTTAGGGGTTTGGGACTTAAAAAATCCTTTTTGAAATGTATAAGGGTATCTGGATATGGTCTTAGGATTTTGAGGTCTTTGGAAAAGTTTTGCAAGAAGTGAGAAAAACACACTGTCAAGGGCTACAAGGAGATAAGCCTAATTAGGCCTCTTGAAGATATAAAACTTGGAATCGACTGAAAATGGGAAGGAGATCCCTCAAGATGTATTCCAAAAATATCAAATGTCATTCCTACATGGTTTTGGACACCCCTGTAAGTGATTCATGAATATTAGTGTGGAAATTGACTCTTAGACTCTTCTAAGTGTAAGTAGGAGAAGTGGAGATTTGAACTAACTAAGGGTGTTAGTCTTTCAGGGTGAAGCACATGAGTGGAGAACTCTTAGGGAAGAGTTGAAATTGGACTTATTTAATCATCTAATCCAATTCAGTACCTAGAGGAGATTAGGTTCCTAGAAGAGACAAGATAGGTCTCTTAGTTGCAGTGCTAGCGAGCCTTGGAACACTTACATCATATTGGTATCAGAGCATGATTAAAGATCAGGCTTGTGGTGGATGTTTCAGCCTACTAAATCAGTGGGAGAGAATACACCTAGAGGATCAGAAAAAGACAAAGTCATGGTGACTAATTCTGAGTTATCCAAAAAGGTGGAAGAACAAGAAGAAGACAACAAGTCGTTAAGAGAAAGGTTGTCTCAAATGGAGCAACTCTTGGGAGAAGTCCAAGACAAAGCTGAGAAGATGAAGTATAAGATAGATAAGAAAGAAGAAGAAGAAGAAGAAGAAAGGGAGAAAGGATTGGATCTAGAAGAGGAAGCTCCAACCCCTGACCTTGTCAGTGACCAAGAACCCTTCTTAAAGGCATTGAAGGCTTTAAGTGGTAAAGATTTGGAGGGTGTGCCACAATTTAGTGCACAAATGGATCCAGATTCAGTTGTGGATTGGATAGACAAAATAGAGAAATATTTTGAATGTGATGGTATCACAGAGGCCCAAAAAGTGAACATGGCCAAGTCAAGATTGAGAGGTTCAGCTCTCACATGGTGGAAATTTATTCAAACTGAAAGAAAGAAAGAAGGAAAGAGTCATATAGCCACATGGAAGGGCACGGTGACTAAGATGAATAAGACCTATTTGCCTAATGATTATGAATTTTAGCTACATAAGAGGAGACATAATCTAAGACAAAAAGAACTAGATGTCCAAGACTACACTGAAGAGTTCCAAAAGTTGTGCCTACGGTCACAAGTGGTTAAAGATGAAATCATCAAGCTAGCTAGGTATTTGAATGGACTCAAATGGTCTATTCAAGAAGACATGAGTCTGGTGAACTTCCAAACCATCTTCCAAAGCTATCAAATGGCCTTGAAGATAGAGGAGAAAGGAAAAAGGAAGCAAGAACAAAGTTCTAAAGGAAGAGGTAGAGGAAGAGATAGTAGAGGACAAAGAGGTGGCTATGGTGGGAGGAGTTCAGAATCAAGGACACAGGGAGAAGTCAAATACAATGAGCAGAAAGAATCAAGTTCTAGTAGAGGTGGTAGAGGAAGGAGCTCCAATTTCAGAGGTAGAAGTGGTGGACAGGGAAAAGGAAATTACTTTGCCAATATGAAATGTCACCATTGTAACCAAATAGGACACCCTGCCTATAGGTGTCTAGAAAAGGGTGGTACTTCTTAAGGAGGTAACAAGAGGACCAATCTGGTCCAAGAAGACACAAATGTAGCTGATAAACACCTTGAGCTACCATTAAATTCAGAGGAAGGTGAGAACCTCATGATGAGGAGAACATTGATCAAGGAGCCAAGCCAAAGGAGGTCCTTGTTTAGGATCAAGTGTAAGGTGATGGGAAAAGTATGTAGAGTTATTGTAGACTTAGGGTCTACTGACAACATAGTGTCAAAAGAAGCATTCAGCAAGTTAGGCATAACAAGGATACCTCATACCCATCCTTACAAGGTAACATGGCTCAATAAGGGACAACATGTTTTAGTGAATGAGAAAGCATGGGTGGAGTTCTATATAGGGAGATATAAGGACAAGGTACTATGTGATGTACTTCCCATGGATGCATGTCATTTTCTCCTAGGCAGGCCATGGCAATTTCACCCCTAAGCTATCCATGATGGAGTGAAGAACTCCTTTACTTTCAAGAAGGATAACATGACTTTCAAAATACACTCATTGTTAGAAGATATAGAGGTGAAGACAACATGTCCTAATGTCCTAATGGTAAGTGAGGAAGAGTTATTTGAAGCCATGGAGGAAGGAGAAGGATTTGGATTTTCACTAATGTTGAAGTCCAATGAAGTTGAAGACAAAATGATGAAGAGAACAGAGCTACCCCAAGAGATACAAGAAATGTTGCAAAAATTTGAAGGTATTGTAAGTGATGGACAACCATCAACTTTACCCCCTATAAGACCCATAAGCCATACTACTGACCTTATTCCTGGAGCTACCCTACCTAATAAGGCAGCCTACAAGATGACTCCTCAACAGAATGAATAGCTAGGAAAATTCAAGAGTTTTTAGAACAAGGTCTTATAAGGAAGAGTATTAGTCCTTATGTTGTACCCACAGTCCTAGCCCCTAAGAAATGAGGAACTTGGAGATTATGTACTGACTCCAAAGCCATTAATACGATCACTATCAGATATAGGTTCCCTATCCCTAGGATTGGGGACTTGATGGATTGTCTAGGAGGTGCAAGGTACTTCACAAAGATAAATTTAAAAAGTGGATATCACGAAATAAGGGTGAATGAAGGAGAAGAGTGGAAGATAGCCTTCAAGACCACTGAAGGGCTGTATGAATGGCTAGTCATGCCATTTGGCCTATCAAATGCTCCATAAAATTTTATGAGGTTGATGAATGAAGTACTTAAAGACCACATTGGCAAGTTTGTAGTGGTATACTTAGATGATATACTCATCTTTAGTAAAACAAGAGAGGAATATCTCAAGCATGTGGAATTAGTACTCAAGAAGCTACATGAAGAGAAGCTTATGATTAACTTGGAGAAGTGTGAGTTCATAAAAACAAAGCTAGTGTACCTAGGATTTGTTATATCTCATGGTAATCTGAAAATGGATAAAAGTAAAGTGGAAGCCATCATGAATTGGCCCACTCCAAGGATAGCAACAGAGGTAACAAGTTTTGATGGCCTTGCTCAGTATTATAGGAAGTTCATAAGGCAATTTAGTGCTATTTGTGCTCCTAAGTTGGACACAATCAAAGGAGGAATGAAGACCAAGTTCATATGGAATCAACAAGCTAACAAGAGCTTTGAGTTGCTGAAGGAAAAGATTGCTACCCAACCAGTGCTATTATTGCCAAGATTTGAGAAGTTTTTTACAATTGAATGTGATGCAAGCAACATAGCTATTAGAGCTATCATAAGCCAAGAGGGTAGACCAATAGCATTCCATTCAGAGAAGTTGAGTGAAGCAAAGAAGAAGTATTCATCTTATGACCTTGAGTTGTATGCATTGGTTCAAGCCTTGAGAAAGTGGAGGCACTATCTGCTGCCCAAAGAACTCATTGTTTATTCAGATAATCAAGCTTTAAGTTTTCTGAATTCTCAAGAGAATTTGAGCCACAAGCACATGAAGTGGGTTGAGTACCTACAATCTTACACCTTTAACATCAAACATAAGAAAATTTTCCTCAATAAAGTTGCAAATGCATTATCAAGAAGAGATCTTACTATCCAAGAGATTTAGTTGAAGAGCATGGGAATAGATCACTTCAAGGACCTATATGCTAAAGATGAGGACTTCGCAGAAATTTAAAAGGTATGTGATGAATAAAAGAACCATTTCCATAGTGAGTATGCTGAATATACTTTGCAAAGTAACCTTTTGTTTAAGGGAAATCAGTTATGTGTCCCTAGAGGCTCCATTAGGGAGAATATGATTCAAGAGAAGCACAATGGTGCATTGAGTGGTCACTTTGGGATCACAAAGACACAAGAACTAGTTCAAAGGTTCTACTATTGGTAAAGGATGAATCTTGATGTCAAGAGATATGTAGAGCCAAGGGTACTTCTTCAAATGCTGGCCTTTATCAGCCCCTACCTATTCCCACTAGACCTTGGGATTGCTTGAGCATGGATTTTGTAGTTAGGTTACCCAAAACAAGACAAGGCATGGATAGTGTTTATGTAGTTGTGGATAGGTTTAGTAAAATGGCTCACTTTGTGCCATGCAAGACAACTAATGATGCCAGCCAAATAGCCTCTCTATTCTTCAAAGAGATAGTAAGAATCTATGGGTTACCTAAGAGCATTGTGTTTGATAGAGACCAAATTTATGAGTCATTTTTGGAAGACTCTTTGGAAAAGATTAGGCACTAATTTATCCTTTGGATCTGCCTACCATCCCCAAAATGATGGTCAAACCAAAGTGGTGAATAGAAGCCTTGGAAATATACTAAGGTGCTTGACAAAGGAGTACGGACAACAATGGGATCAATTGATTGGACAGGTTGAGTATGCCTATAATGACACAATCAATAGGTCAACAGGGAAGAGCCCCTTTGAGGTGGTGTATGGATTACATCCTAAAGGATTCTATGAGTTGAGAGACATGACGGATGGAGTGAAAGAAAGTGGATATGCAGATGATTTTCCTTATGCCATGCAAGAAATACATGATACAGTCTGGAAAACCTTGACAGAGAATACCTTGAAATGTAAGGCAAAGGTTGACGAAAGTATGAGGACAGTTGAGTTCAATGTGGGTGACATGGTGATGGTACATCTCAATAAATCAAGATTGCAAAAGGGAGTCCCTCACAAGTTACAGATGAGAAGGATAAGCCCTTGTCCTATCTTGGCTAAGTGTGGTGAATGTGCATTCAAATTTGAACTCCCAAAAGACAGTGGAATGTCACCTATCTTCAACATTACAGACTTAGTCCATTACAAAGGACCGGGGCAAGACTTGGATCAGACTCTTCAAGAAGTAATCAGAGATGTGGAGTGTGTGTGCTTCAATTGTGTCCTCTAATTCAGGCACAAACTCAGCATAGTCTTTACTCAATTGTTCAGTTCACAAAGACAAACATGAATTGTTCATCCTACAAATTCAATTGAAATGACTCGGTGCCTCCTAATTAGTTTTGGATGTCGAATTTACTCTCAGAACGAGAGCCAACAACCTGACCATTGCTAACATGGAGGATTTCTAAAGCATGAGAGAAAATGAAATTGCCATTAATTTATGACATGAAATTGCAACTAATCTATGAAATGAATTGCAACTACTGTATGAATTGAAATTGCAATTAATCTATGAAAGCTTGAAATGCTCTTAGTCTAGAAATCAAATGCTCTTAATCTAGAAATGAAATTGCATTTAAACTAGAAAGCTTGAAAGATGAAATTAAGATGTTAGATATGTAAATGAATTGCATTAAAAATCAACATATCATTAATCCAAATTGAAATTAATCTAATTATGCAATTAAGCTCAAAAGCATGAAATAATCAATGCAAATTTCACTATAGATTTGGTGCTCTCCAAAATCATCCTCCTAAATGAAGAAAATGAGGTCCAATTTATAGAAAACCATGGAAAGAGGGTGAAGAGTTTCTTGAAAAGAAACAGTTGTCTCTTCATTCTCATTTGAGACAAAAATGCAAGAACTATTTAATTAAGAGGATGGATTATTGCCACATGAGTGTCCTTTCACATGGAATTATGGAATTCCTTTTTGAGGATAATTCATCCAATAATTAAATAACCTTTCAATTCCTTTTATGTATATTAGCTA
>MU223823.1:2284229-2300557 GCA_018584345.1 Thuja plicata | reverse complement strand
CTAATCTTGACAAGGATCTTTAGATGGTGTACAAAGGGTACCTTTCTCTTGATTTTCAATAGGTTCATTAGAGATGGTAGAAAGGATATCTTGATCTCACTTGGGAGATGGAGGATGTTCTTGGAAGTGATAGAAGGGGATGATAAAATTATCATGGGATTCTTGAGATATGTGACATTGGTCAACCATTGGATTAAGATGGAGGATGTCTTGATCTTGATCATAACTGATATTTGTTTTCTCACATTGTGGATTCTCCTCTTGACATGAAGCCACTTCTAAGGACAAGGTAGGAGTTTTAATCTGCATATGGGATTCTTGGCATGCTGACAGACAGTCATTGGGAATAAGCATGATAGGCATTGAAGCACATGGAAGCTTGGGGTCTATGATCTTTGAATCCTGAGAAGGACTTGCAGTCGTATGCAGGTTAGCTTGGATCTCTTTTAGAGGTAGTCCTTGAGGGTAGACATAGTCATCATTAGGTTTAGTTTTTGATAGAGAGGATGAATCTTTAGGAGATGGAGGAATGGTGGAAGAAGTAGACGTGAGATGGGAACCATCGCTAGACATAGGTTCCTGATATTGATCATGCTTGAGATTAGTATCTTCACTAGGGGATTCATTAGGATTATCCACTTTGATTATTCCATCATCTATGAGATCTTGGATTTTATGGTTCAACTCCATGCAAGATGAAGTTTCATGCTTATTGTGTCAATGATATGCACAATAGTTATTGAAGAAGCTGGATCTAATTACCATGATTTTAGGAAATGTGACGAGGTCATTCTCAAGAAGTTCTTCCAATGCTGATTCATAAGACTGTCCCAAAGGAGTAAATATTCTTTCTGAAGAATAATTAGACACTTCTTAACTTGCAATATCCTTCTTTTGTGGATAGAAAAGGATCTCATTTGATGTGGTCATGACTTCCTCTATGTGCTCTTGATCAAAGTTAGGATTGTCATCAAATTGGTCTGGATCAAAATTGGGGTTGTCATTAAATTGTTTTTGATCAAAGTTGGGATTATCATAAAATTATTCTTGATTAAAGTTGGGATTATCATAAAATTGTTCTTGATCAAAGTTGGGATTGTCATACCAAGATTTATCCATGTTGGAAGAAAGTGGAGAGATATGAGAATCCTCGGATGGAGTATCATTTTCCCCCTTTAATCATTGGAGTTCAGATTCCAAAGTTTGAAGTTGTTTCCATAAAGTTTCCTTAAGAATCTCATCTTTTCTTTTTAACATTGTAAAATTGTCTTGATGCACTTTCTTAGAAGATTGAAAAGGAGGTATGATGAATCAACCGATTGACTGACAGGTGCTGAAGTGATAAATAAAGTGTTGAGTAAGTCCAAGACCAAAGGACAAAGGAGATAATGTCCAACTGAGAGGGAGATATCAATGACTCTAATCTTGAGTCAAGGTTAACTAACCTGTTCTCACAACCTAGAATAAGGACAGTGCAGACAAAGACTGATAAGATCAAAATAGATAATGGGTCACTTGGACTAGCACAAAATAGTCAGATTTTGAGACAACAATGAGTTAGACTGTCAACAGATTGCATAATAAGATAGACTAGTAACAATGTTGATGAGAACACGGATTTGTGAAAATTTGGACAGAACCTTCACAACAAAATAGTAATTTGGACAGCAAGTTAATAGATTGGAGAGTTTGGATAGCAGGTGCAGAAACTTGGACAAGATTTTGATAGTTAACACTGAGAAGTGCAGATTTAGAATTGTTGATTGTTTTAATGTTTGATTTGAATGTTTGAGATGTTTGTTTGTTTTGATGCTTCACCCATGCAAGACACATCAAGCAGAATGTTCATAGTACCAAAACAGACACATCACAATCCTAGGATACCAGGATAGTATCTGTTGAATCCCCACTTGAACCAAAGTTTAGCTACACTTACTCATAGCGGACAAGTTAGAAGCTTGGAGGCACGAGCTCCTCCTTACATGTGCACTCACTTCTCAGGCACACCAAGCTTTGAACCCCAAAGGAATTGCTTCCCAAAGGGCTGTTGTCTCTACTAAGAGTTGTAAAAGTGTGGGGTGTCTTATTCAGTCTCTAACCTTTCGTGCCAATAGATAGAGAGTTTTTGGATACTAGAACACAGTTTGTACTAAGGGCATCCATACAGGTGGTTATACTTGTGGCAGATTAGCTCCGTTGTGGAGGCCTCCTAGCCTACAAAAGTTACGTTATGTAGGTTTTAATGCACCACAAGGGTACTGAAGGAGATCTTCTTCCCGGTATACTGCAATCAACACCTGTTCACTGTGATATTAATCACAATGACATTTTTTATATACCAGTTTGGAAGGGCTTGGCTTTAGCCTGTTACCGGTTGGGAAATCTACTCTCACCGGTCTGTTAAAGCACTCGAGAGGTAGCCATGCTAAAGGATTTGTATGGATTTCTCTTTCACCCAAGATCTATAAAGGTGAGGGGAGAGGATATGTCCATGCAATTCCTTGGGTTTACAAAACTAAAAGATACTTCAAGCAGAATAAGAAAATGACAATAATGTTTCTAGATTTCTGATCATCCCAAAAGGGAAAGAGCATAGTTTCTTGACATTATTATCATTCCTAAAACATCAAACAAATATTTATTTTAAGAAGTCTTGCATGTGGGTTCCTATTTTAAGAAATCAAAAACAAGATGCAAGCACAATATTTTGTGTTCTATCGATCAAAGGCAACCTGCAAAACCAATTTGTGAGTAGTTTGTGTTTTAGTCTTTTTGGATAACATTTTGCAAACCACTATTAGGATGTATGAAAAAGCTAATCACATGAACATCAAAGCCAAAGATTAGTCCACATTATCAAAATCATAAAATTAGAAAATAGATCACATATTCAGAAAGTAGACAGAAAATCATGCATTTAAAAAAAAAAAATGCACTGAAAAAGGTGACCATATGAGCTTGTACGGAGCTCCAAAAGTTGCAAAACACAGGATTATGTAGGTACAGTCATAAAAAATAGTGATTTCTAATAAATACATCAAGAAAAATGAAAAAATAATCCCACCACAGTGATCCTTGGGAAAATCTACCTAAAATTAAAAAAAATTGCATTCAAAAAGGACTCAGAATGAGTGAGTTATACGTGTTTGAAGTCGGAACTGTCATCTAGTCTTGTGCGAGGAAGTACAAGGCTTCGCGCGAGGAAATAATAATCTCATGTGGATATGTGAGAAATCTCACACGAAATTTCACTACAGAGTCGTACGACAAATTTTTGATGCCATAGATTCAATTTTTGGGCGAGTATAGGCGTATTTGTAGTCATTTTAAACCGAAATGACATTCTGAACGTAATGGCAGAGTCAAATTTGACTCAAAGGGAATGTTAAAAAAATAATTGAAAGCAAATGTATAATACGAGGCTAGGAATTGAATATCCTACCCCACGGTGGGCACCAAAATGTGTGTGCTTGAATTGTGGCCTCTAAATTAGGCACAAACTCAACATAGTCTTTACTCAATTGTTCAATTCAAAAAGACAAACATGAATTGTTCATCCTGCAAATTCAATTGAAATGACTTGTTGCCTCCTAATTAGTTGTGGATGTCAAATTTACTCTCAGAACGAGAGCCAACAACTTGACCATTGCTAACATGGAGGATTTCTAAAGCATGAGAGAAAATCAAATTGCCATTAATCTATGACATGAAATTGCAACTAATCTATGAAATGAATTGCAACTACTCTATGAATTTAAATTGCAATTAATCTATGAAAGCTTGAAATGCTCTTAGTCTAGAAATCAAATGCTCTTAATCTAGAAATGAAATTGCATTTAAACTAGAAAGCTTGAAAGATGAAATTAAGATGTTAGATATGTAAATGAATTGCATTAAAAATCAACATATCATTAATCCAAATTAAAATTAATCTAATTATGCAATTAAGCTCAAAAGCATGAAATAATCAATGCAAATTTCACTATACATTTGGTGCTCTCCAAAATCATCCTCCTAAATGAAGTAAATGAGGTCCAATTTATAGAAAACCATGGAAAGAGGGTGAAGAGTTTCTTGAAAAGAAACGGGTGTCTCTTCATTCTCATTTGAGACAAAAATGCAAGAATTATTTAATTAAGAGGATGGATTATTTCCACATGAGTGTCCTTTCACATGGAATTATGGAATTCCTTTTTGAGGATAATTCATCCAATAATTAAATAACCTTTCAATTCCTTTTATCTATATTAGTTAAAGGGGGGTGGAATTAATTTAATTAAAAGCACTTAGGACTTTAAAATTAAATCAATTAATCATTGAGATTTTTAGCTAATAAACCTTGAAAATTTAAGAATTAAATATAATGTCATATTTATGCAAATTTGGGTTTTTTTCATTTGAAACTCAGTCAATTAAAGTCAATCAGGAGAAGAATTTGCCTAGTACAATAGGACTTCAAAGATGAGAAAATGCACCAAAATTGATTGGATTATAAGGTACCAATTTTGGGGTGTTACATGGAGGAGCCTTAATTACCTCTGCTACAGTCACAGGAGCTGACAACATACTGGATAGAAGAGTATACAAAAAGACCAGAACTAAAGAGTATAAAGAGCACTTGGTCAAAAGAAATGACCAAACAAATGCAGATGCAATATGGGTCAAAGAATCAGAGTTCAAGAAGATGGGGATTGATCCAGGCATCCTCAATCCAAGGGTGGATTGATCTTTTTGTTTTGGGAAGGATGGTGCAGGAGCACCTAGGCTAACCTCCATGTTTGTTCATTTTGGCTTGTACTTGCCATTAGCCAAGTCAAGCTAGGTTAGTTGTTTTTGGACCTTAATAGGTCTTTGCATTTTAGGCTAAGTGAGTTAGTCATTAGGACTAAGGTCACACTAATAGCCATTGTTAGTAGTATTTTCAAATTCTTAGGCTTAGTTGTTAAATGTGAGGTTGGATTCATGAATGTGTCCTAAACTCATAATTGAGGACATAGAGATGTCATAGGGACTTAAATGATCTTGGATCCTCAAAATGGAGAAGTTAGAGGTCCTAAAATGTAGGGAGAGGTATTAATAATATGTTATAGTTTTTGAGGGGAGATTTATTTCACTCTGCTAGGGTTTCATTCGTATGGCGTTCTGTTTGTGTTTCCACTCTGGGCCATCCATCTGTCATACAACATTTACTGCGGGATCTTTTTTGCATTAGGGTTAGCTTTTAGTATGGTTCCAACCAACTTCGGCCTAACAGTTGCTGCTGGTGTGCGAGTTGAAGCTTTAGATAGCCATGGTGCCTCCTCTGAACAAACATCCCCGCAAGTTTGTCCCAAAGGTCTTTCACGAGGTAACCCTGATATTGTTCTTAATCCACAGGAATTTGATTCTTCTTATGAATGGTTAGAAAAGCATACGTTGATTGGATATTTTGTGGGTCATACTCCTGCTGAAAGTATTCTTAAAGATTGGGTCAACAAGAGCTGGACCCCTCATGGGGTCCGTCTTGATGGTGTGCAAAACCTTACCAAAGGTTTTTTCCTTTTCTGGTTTGCTAACCCTTCTCAGGCGGAAGTAGTTTTTAACCGTGGACCCTGGACTATTAGGTCCTCCCTATTAGTTTTTTAGAAATGGTCTCGAGATTTTACTATCTTGGATGAAAAAAAACTTAGGGTTCTATTCTGGGTTGAGTTCCCTGGCCTCCCTTTGCCATGATGGCCGTTTATTGAGTCTATTGCTAAGACCCTTGGCAAAGTCATTGTCATGGAGTATGAAAAAATTTTCAATGCCCGTCCCCAGAAGCGGGTCTATGTTGAGGTAAACCTTTCTAGGGACCTCAAGGACACTGTCAAAATTTAGATTGGTGCTCTCACCATCTCTCAAAAGGTGCTTTATTTGAATTTGCCCAACACCTATTATCGGTGTCAATCGGCAGAGCACAAGATCAAAGATTTCCCGCTGGCTACCCCTCAAGTGAAACCTACACCTAAAGACGCGCCAGCCAAAGCCACCGATGCTGGGAAAAAAAGAAGAATGGACTACAGTTTTGTGTAAAGGCCAAAATGCCTCAGACCCTAAGATGACACCAGCGTCTACTACTATGTTTCCGTCTCCGGATGCACCCGTTGGTCATTCTCTGCCAGTTGATGCACCACCAGTGGTGCCCTTTGTTCCAAACCCTGTTACATAGGGGAAGAGTTCAGCTGCAAAGCCATCCACTCTAGAAGTGGTTGTTGCGCCGCCAGTAGTTTCTTTGCCTACTTTTAGGGCTATGCGTTGGTCTCGCAGTCCTGATGGACACACGGATGACCCAGATAAAAGGAGGTTCACCTCGTCTGGAGAATTTCTCCCCAGCTTTGGTTCTGTTCCAGCCTACTTGCAAAATAGCTTCTCCTCTCTTGGGGATGAGGAACCCATGCAAGAATTTTTATATTTTTTGTCCTGGAATGTGCGAGGTCTAATTGACCTCTCCAGAAAGTACTATGTTCATGATACTCATCACAGACTTCAAAATCTGGACATGCTTTGTTTACAAGAAGTTAAAATTTTTGGGTTTTTTCTTAACTCTGCCTGTCGTGTCATATGGCCGGACGACATTGTCTTTTCTTCTTAGCATGAAGCTGGAAAAGGCGGTGTCATTACTATTCTGTCACCTCGCCTTTATTCTTGTGTTATTGCGCATGGATCTGATCTGATGCAACGTGTAACCTAGATTTTGCTATCTCTACATAATCATTATTTCAGTGTAATTAATGTTTACGCCCCCAATGATGTTGTCGAAAGATCTCAATTATGGTACTGGCTGGCAGACAACTTGCCTCCAGCTACTTGGGTTATGTGTGGGGACTTTAATATGGTTGAGTTGGCCTCTAACAAGGAAGTAATTTTTCCTTTTCACTGGACATCTGGGGAGATAGAATCCTGGTATCACATGCACAATAAATTGGGCCTTTTTGATCCCAATGCTAACCGCCGCCAACAGGGAGGGGTCTGGCATACTTGGTTTAATTTTAGAGCTGGCTCTGACCGCATATTTAAGAGTATGGATCGTGCTATGATAACGGCTCAATCTTTTTTCTCCTTTTCTGAAGATCGAGGCCTACCTATCATTCCTCTAACAGATGTTACCTTGTCAGATCACTTCCCCATTTACTTTTCCATTACTTGGCAGTCCTGCGCCAGGAGAGCTACGCAGACCCAATTTTTTCTTAACATGTCTGTGCTGACACACAATTCCACTATAGCCCACATTATTCAAGTTTGGAATTTAGCGCCTCGGCCCCATAGTGATACTGGTTGGATTCAGTGGTGAAATGATGCCATTTCCCGCACTGCGAGGTTTCTTCACATTTATGGCCATCAGCTAGCCTGTTACAGAAAGTGTGCTTATGAAGCTAATACTAAGGCTCTACGTAGTGCTGCTGAAGTGCTTACATTGAACCCCTTTGATACCGATCTCTAGCTTAAGATGGCCCAGCTTTTCCATGAGAAGCAAATTGTTGATGCCTATGCTGCTCGTGGTGCTCAAATCAAAGCCTGCCTCCATTGGTTGGAGGTGGGCAACAAAGCCTCCAAGGAGTTTTTTTAGGCTCTCAAAGCTCGTCATACTAATGTTGGTATTCAAAAGATCAAGGAAGGATCTGAAACCCTTACTGAGCTTCCGGCCATTCTTTAGGCCTTTGTCCAGCATTATGAGAAAGTCTTTGCTTCTCAGGGAAATTCGACTACTTGGGATGAAGCTCTCAAGGCTTGTATTGATGTTACTCCAAACCGCCTACCGGTTGAGCAGCATGCCTTCTGTGAGAAAATGCTTACCATCTCAGACCTCAAGGAGGCAGCTTTCTCTATGGCCAATGATAAATCTCTAGGATATGATGGCTTCCCCTATGAATTCTACAAACACCTTTGGGATGCTGTGGGTCCTGACTTGCACAAAGTTTACCTCGAAGCTTTTCACAACAAAAGTTTGGGTAACATAATTAACAAAGGGAATATAAAATTCATACCTAAGTCTGGTGATCTGGAGGATATCTGTAATTGGAGACCCATCACTTTGTTGAATGTCTCCTACAAGATCATTGCCAAAGCTTTATCTCTCAAGATCAGACATCTCCTTCCCCTTATTGTTCGTCCTGAGCCAACTGGCTTTATCAAGTCTAGGTATATTCTTGATAACATCATTGCTATTTGGGAAGGGATGGAATGGGCTCATCAATCTAAATAGGCTACTCTATTCCTCAAAATTGACTTTGCTAAAGCCTATGACCGCATTGAATGGCCTTTCATTCTCGCTATGCTTCAAGCTCTGGAGTTTGGCCCTCACTTCTTGCAATCTGTGGAAATGCTATTTGGAGATGCTTCTAGTTGCATTACCATCAATGGGGCCCAATCTGATACTTTTGGGCTTTTTAGATCCATTCAGCAAGGTTGTCCACTGGCTCCTGCTTTATATGTGCTTGCTGCAGAAGGCTTTGGGTGTTTTCTTGCCAACTCTATTTCCGCTGGCTTGGTTTGGGGCATTTCCCTTCCTGATTCTTCTTCCCAGTTGGTTAATGGCCATTTTTTTGATGACTCCTTTCTCACTCTTATTGAGGATGAGGAGAACATTTCCAATGCCTTACAGTGCCTAGACACCTTTTGTCAAGCCTCTAGATCAGCCATTCAATAGTGTAAAACTCTTTGTTTCAGATAGTCCTTTCTTCTAGCCCCACCTTGGCTTGCTAGTTTCGGCTGGAAATGGGTGCAACATGGAGAATTTTTTTGCTTCCTGGGCATTCCTTTTTCCTTTCATGGCTCTTCTATGGAATTATGGAATCCTGTGCTTGCCAAAATTGAGAAAAAATTGCATTATTGGATTTGCAAGCCGCTCTCTCTTGCCGGGAAATTCTAGATTTGTTCCAAAGTGCTGGCTGCTACCCATGTTTATTATTCCTCTTGTTGGGCTCCCTCTAAGGCCTCTTATCTCAAGCTTGAGCATCTGCACAGAGACTTTCTTTGGGCCTCTGGTGCTGATGGCCATGGGTTTCATCGGGTTTCCTTGGAGTACTGTTGCCTTCCTCGTGATTCTGGAGGCCTGGGCCTTCTTTCCACCCAGAAGCAAGGGCTTTCTCTTTGTGCGAAGTGGATTATCCAAGCTCTCACTAGTGATGAGGCATGGAAAATTCTTTTCAGACACTACATCTCTATTGGATTTCTGGTTCACCGGCCAGCTTGGAAAGGCATTGGCCTCCAGACCTTGCTCACTATGAGAGAACCTGTTCAAATCTAGGGTACCTTCATCATCAAGAGAATTTGGAAAGCTTGGGAAGTTATCAAGCCCTGGCTTCAATGGGATGGTGATGCTTTCCACAATGGGCTTTCTTTCAATCAACAGAGCCTCTAGTGGTCTCCTCTATTTTCCATACATGGTATACCCTTGGCCAAAACTCAAGGGGCTTGTGCTCTGCATTTTTTCAAATGCGGCATTCGAACTCTCGAAGATCTTTTTTCCAGAGTCTCTATGGGGCTCCGATCTTGGGAGGATATGTAGGTTCAATTTTGGCTGGCTCATTCTGATCGCCAGACTTTTGATCTTTTGGTTTCAGCTATTCCTACCAATCTGCTTCATAAGATTGGCATTCAGGCTACTAGGCCTTGGTGGAAGGATTGGAAATGGTATCCTGCCACGCCTTTCAGCAATTACAAGTGAAGGCTTGGTTATAGGTGGTTATCCCCGCATCTTTTGATGGTGGATATCCTTAACTAGAGATGGAATCTTCATTCAGCCACTTCCTACTAGAGCTCGCGCTTTCACACCATCTGGACCACCATTACGGAGCCCAAGATGGCTATTTTTGCTTGGTGTCTTTTGTTTCAAGGTCTCCCAGTCGGCCCTAGGCTCAAACATCTGGGGGTTCATGACCCTCGATGCCCTTTTTGTGGTCACCCTGAGACCTTTTTGCACATCTTCTGGTTTTGTAGGAGAGCTCAACAGTATTGATAGTGGATTCATGATTTTTTTAAGCCCTTTCGGCACGAGCCTTTTTCTTGGCACATGATTGTCTTAGGAGATTCTCCTAGAATCCCCTCCAAGTTTACCCATATTTGGCATACTTTCAGGATGCAGATTTTGTTTAATCTTTGGAAAGATAGAAATGCTGTTATTTTCTCTCACAGCTCTCTTGATACGAATGTTTCTTTGTTTAACAAAGCTTGTATATGTAATAATGTTATGATGCAGATTCAAGTTCAAGCCAATAAAGTGGATCTGGAAGTGGCTCACCTGTAGGAGCTGCTCAATCATTGGGGCAATGCTCCCTACACTATTTCTCAGGTTCCTCTGAATGCCCTTTCTGCCGAGGGTATGCCTCCCAGAGGCTGCCACCGCGGGCGCAGTTCTTCGGTGCGCCGGTCGCACACTCTGCGGTCCCAGGCTCCTCGTCACCACTCTCTAAGAGGTGGTGGGGACGGATGGTGGTGCCTCTCAGCTTTTCCTCCTCCTTGGCCTTCTGGGTGGGCACCGGCTTCGGTACAGTCTGCCCCTCCTGGTGCTCCTGGTGCTCGACGTGGTTTGGATTGGCCTCCTGCCACCTCTTCCAAGTATCCCTGCCTGGCTCTTGCTATCTCCCCGCCCAAGGTAGATGAAAAAGATAAAGAAGATGTTGATAATGATGGTTGGCCACTTCCCGACCCTCCTTTCAATCCCACTAATGCGTGGGGATCGGATGATAAAGATCCTTCGCCTTCTGCTACTTCTCTTGCTGCCTAATGGATTTATGTTTTTTTGATGAATAGTTTTCATTTTCGGCTCTTCAGGGTGAACTCTGCGGGGTGATTTCTATGTCCCCCGACCCCTTTTTTGTGGATATGTAACTTTAATATTTTTTAGTAGAGAAGGCACTATTCATCAAAAAAAATGTAGGGAGAAGGCATAATTGAAAAGATGCCAAAAGTTGCTAAATTGTTGTCATGACAACATTTGCAATAATTGCAAATGTTGCATGCAACATGGTTACATCTGATTCTCCTTGAAACTAGGAGTGGGGAATCAACCAAAAAGGCCCTAGAATGGTGGAAGAAGGCATCTAATGGAGAGAAGGACTTGAATCAAGCAGTGATTTTTTGATTTTGTAACAAGTTTGAAGTTGAATATAGCTCTGCAATTCTGAGTTTTCAGTAATCCCGAGCATTTCCTTGAAACAGTCACATTGAATGGATTGAGTGCTTGAATCTAATGGTTGTTTTATGTTCTTAGGATAGTCAGAAGCACTTTTCATTCAGTGAGCTAGTAGATTAGAGATAATATATAGTCGTAGTTAAATTGTCTTGTAACTAGGAGGTTCACTGGTCCTGTCCTAACCAGTCAATAAAGTCATCGCTCCCCCATGAAATCTAAACATGGAAAAAACCTAAGGGTAGATGGAAATTTTAGGGGAGTCAGTAGTGTACATAAGTGTAGAGTTAGGAGTCTTAGAAGTGCAATTTTCTATTTTTAGATCCAAGCCCTAGGCGAGCATGCACTGTCAGGTTAGTTGTTTGGGGGAGTAACAGTGATCATTCATATGTAGGGGAAGGAAGTACTGTATGGTTTGAGTACATTTATAGTTAGGTTTTAGTGTTTCTATGACATACTAATTTTTTTGAGTTCATATCAATCAGTGAAGAAAATTTTTGAATGAGTTTTGCCAAATGTTGTAGACTGTCCTAGATTTTAGGCCTATTAGCCCTATTAGACCTAGTTTATAGGAACCCTTTGTACAAATGACTTAAGGGTTTGAGACTTAAAAAATACTTTATGAAATGGAAAAGGGTATCTGGATATGGTCTTATAATTTTTATGTCTTTGGAAAATTTTGGCAAGAAGTGAGAAAAACACACTGTCAAGAGCTACAAGGAGATAAGCCTAATTAGGCCTCTTGAAGACAAAAACTTGGACTCGACTGAAAATGGGAAGGAGATCCCTCAATATGGATTCCAAATTGATCATATGCAATTCCTAAATTGTGTTGGACACCCCTGCAAGTTATTCATGAATGTTAGTGTGGAAATTGACACTTAGACTCTTATAAGTGTAAGTAGGAGAAGTGGAGTTTTGAACTAAGGGTGTTAGTCTTTCAGGGTGAAGCACATGAGTAAAGAACTCTTAGAGAAGAGTTGAAATTTGACTTAGTTAATCATCTAAGCTAATTTATGACCTACAGGAGATTAGGTTCCTAGAAGAGACAAGCTAGGTCTCTTAGTTGCACTGCTAGCAAGCCTTGTTATACTTACATCACAATTCCATTTTATTGTGGTGTTCTCGGTGCAGAGACCTGTCTTTTAATTCCATGAACATTGCAATAGTCAGTGAATTATTTTTAATTAAATTACCCTCCTCTATCTGACCTTAACCATTTCAATTTCTTTTCACTTTGTTTTTCTACCATTTCTTTATACCATTTGAACATCTTAAATACTTCTGATTTATCTTTTAAGAACATGACTTTCATAATTATAGAAAAATCATCAAAAAAGGGAATAAAATACCTATCTCCATAGTAGCTCTTTGTTATCATGGGTCCATATAGATCTGTATGGACTAATTCTATAATTATAGTAAATGTATGGGTTTTACTCTTGAAACTAGACTTTTTCATCTTACCTTTTTGACAATTATTGCACATGATATGCTTGGGCTTAGTCATGATCGGTAAGACTCTGAAATTCCTTTGGTTTCTTATCTTTATCATGTTGTCAAAGTTCACATGACACAATATTTTGTGCTACAACCATATGTCTTTGTTTCTATCCATTAAACAAGTGGTGTTAGTGTCATCAAGCTAGAAAAGGTTACCTTTTATCTTCTCACCGGTACCAATCAATCTTATTGATTCATTGTAGATCTTTGTCTTTTTATTTTCAAAGGATAATCTTTGACTTGAATTGTTTAGCGGTGAAAAACTTAACAAATTATAATTTTTTCCTTTTACCTAGTAGGTATTTTCACATTTCATCAGGTTATTCAACATTATAGTTCCTTTACCTTCAACTGGACAAGGTGTATCATTTCCCATTCTCACTAAACCACCATTATAGTATTCAAAAGTCTCAAACTTTTGTTTTTCACCGGTCATATGGTGAGTGCAGACACTATCTATGATCCAGACATCATTTTTAATAACTTTAGATATGAGGGTAGTTTCTACATACCTTTGTTCATCTTCATCTGAATCATCCTTCTTGGCTACAAATACCATCTTGATGTCTTCTTCTAATTTTGTGTTAGTATCATCAGTTCTATTCTGAGGTAGGTAATAAGATTTCTTCCCTTTGTCCTTGTAGTCTCGGGTATCTCTTTTGTCAAATTGTTGGTTGCTTCGGCAATCTCTATTATCACCTTTATCAAACTTCTTCTCATATGATCTATCATTTCCTCTCTCATCTTTTCTTCGGTTTGGGAACCTTGCAAAAAAGTGTCTAACCTCTTTAAAATTGAAATATACAAGTGGTAATTTACCTTTCTATCTTTCTTTTCCTATCTGCAATCTTCTAGCCATAAGTGCTTCGATTTCATCAAGTCCTTGATCCTCACTATCACTGCCACTATCATTTCTAATAGCATGTCTATGACTTGAGTTACTTATCTTTAGAGAAGATTTGAATGAAGATTCTATAGATGGTAAGACACTATTGTCAAAGTTATTCATTTCAAATGAAATTAGTCTACCAATCAAACTATCTAGAGTGACTGTATTTTTTGCAACTGCTCTCATGTCTTGAATATCATATAAAGGCAGTAAGGTTCTCAATATTTTACTTACCACTATCTCCTCTTTAAGTACACCTCCAACTCCTCAGATAGCATTTACTACCTCTTTGATTATGTAGCTATACTGAGTGATGTCTTCTCCTTCTTTCATCCTTATGTCATCAAACCTCCTTCTTAGGCTTTCTTCCTTTACTCTTAGTACATTTTCATCTCCTCTATGTACAAGCTTCAATTTATCCCACATTTGCTCTGCAGAGGTGCAGGATTTAACATCTTCAAACTTAGCATCGGAGAGTGATGATGCAAGTTCTATCATCATGCAGTTATGCTCATGCTTTACTCTTAATTTCTCAAGAGTGTGAGGTCCCATAGGCAACACATATTTAGTATCTAAGTATTGAATGATATCATTTACCATACCTAATAGGTGGAGTCTTATTTTGATTTTCCATGATGCAAAGTTGTCTTTATTCAACTTGGGTACATCTCGTCTGTTCATTTTGTGATCTTTTTCTTGAGTTGTTAAACTCCCTTTCTAAGAACACAAGCTTTGATACCAATTGTTAGTAATAACTGAGAGACGGAGTGAATCATTGGCCTCAAAAATATTCCAATAATCAACCCAAAAAATTGGTACCACAATATTAAGCCTCTATTTATTTTCAGTCCTTTAAGATAAATGCCTCTGGATACTTATATCAAATTACTACTGCTCGAAATGCTTTATAAAACCTTCTACTGTATGTTTACCGAATAGAAATCTATTAATTTACCGAAAGCCAGTAAATTATCAAGAGTATATCGATCAATCCAATTAAGTTAATTGTAATGAAAAATACTAAAGTAATGACTCATAAACACAATTACACATGGATTTTTAACGTGGAAAATCTGTTAAGGAAAAAATCACTTGGGACCGGTAACCCAAAATTTTCACTCTTCTGAAGTGAGCTTGGTGAAGAGCCAACATTGTTAAAGGTTATAAACACACTGTTAGGTGTGACCTTGTTATAGGATTTAAAAGTTTAGTCTGTCACTTGATATCGGGCATGTCTATGCTACCTTCCTTGATCAAACACTCATTTGGCCTTTCAATAGGTATCTGGCATCTCATGCTATCTTCATGATCAAACTTTTTGATACTCCTTGGGTTGTATCTTAATATAGAAAGGATATTTAAATCCCGCTTGGTTAAGAGACATTCTGAATCAATGGTTAAACTAAAAAAATATGATATGTTCACATATACAACTTATACTTGCAAATTTTCAGGTCTATTGTAATCTGATAAAACTATTATGATCAATATATCTCAGTTTATACCTTTGCTCCACTTTGATTATGCTCGATGATGCTATGCTCTGTTGCTCAGTTTCTGTAGAAAAATTTATCTCTTTCCTCAGCTTGTTGATCAAGACTGTATGAAATTTCTCTTCAGCATCCTCTTTTCATTCATTCACCCACCACACCAATTTAGAATGAATTGAGTTGTCTCTTTATAGACATGATATCACCGTTGTTAGGTTCTTGATCTTCTTGATCTTGGCGTGATCCATAATTCTCACCAATTAGATTTACAGAAAAACACCTATTTTATCTTGCTAAGATCTTCTTGCCAACTGGACAAAACAAATTTCAATTCATTACTTATCTTTGGCTTTATCTTGTCAATAAAAAAAAAGATAACTACCAGTTAAGTCTATATTTAACTCTTCTAGCTAGATATTTTGTCGATTCTGAACTCAAGCTAATTTTGATGTTTAACTCTTTGATAGCTTCATTCAACACTCCATTTCTCCTTGGGCTTCTCTGTTGGTTTACACTATGTTTCTTCATTGTCGGTTATGCTTGTGATTCTGCTCGTCGGTAACACTCATCAGTGTTCTTTCTTGGGCATCACTATGACTTGACTTTTGGTGATTTCTATTCATCGGTGTCCACTGACCGTCAGTGTTTGAAGTCATAACGTGAATGCTTATCTTTTATGTATTACTGAAAGCCTAATATTTTTCTCTTTGATTCTCTAAAGTCTTTGACACTTTGATTATAACCGATTAGATTATATCAAGTTGACATCAATGAAAATACAATCCATTAACTAATTTAATGTCTTGCATTATCCTTCTACATTTTGGTGATCAACTTAACATCTTCAAACATTCAATCAGTTACATGTCATCAAAACCAACACCCAAACTTGATCAGAAGATTAAAGAACTGAAAGAAGGAAGAGCTATAAGTTCTTTGAAGTCACTGAATTACACTTCTAGCACCAAGGAAGAAAAGAAGAAGATTGAAGAAGCGGGTATGTGCAAGATCATGAGGGGCCAAACTATGCCCTTAAGTGGCAATGAAAAATCAACAAAATCAGGGTTAGTCAACTTGACATGAAAATTTAAACTAGCTATCAACCTAATATCAAAAGTTGTAAGAATAGAATCTATAGGAAATTAAGTTTAGTTTCTAAACTACTAGACCTTTTCTAAAAAAAATTAAATATGATTGGTGAAAAGTATAGATTTCAATGCAGCAGTACAAAAATTTCAGGAAAAAAATAAGAAGTAGGTGTATGTCTGACCACCTTAATCATAATCAAATGATAATA
>MU223823.1:2267791-2280506 GCA_018584345.1 Thuja plicata | reverse complement strand
ATGACCCCTTTCAACACATTACAACACACAAGTGTGTCCTATGGGGTGGTAGGACCGCTTGGGACACACTTGAGCATTCTAATGTGTCAAAAGGGGTCATGGGGACTTCCTAGGGGTCCTAGTAGGTCTTATCATGTGTTAGGACCCCTAGGAAGTCCTCATGACCCCTTTTCACACATTTCAACACTTAAGTGTGTCCCAAGGGGCTGTATGACCCCTTAGGAAACACTTGAGTGTTCTAATGTGTCAAAATAAGTCATGGTCACTTCCTAGGGGTCCTAGTATGGCTTATCATGTGTTAGGACCCCTAGGAAGTACCCATGACCCGTTTTGACACATTTCAACACTCAAGTGTGTCCCAAGGGGTCGTATGAGCCCTTAGGAAATGCTTGAGTGTTCTAATATGTTGAAAGGGGTCATGGGCACTTCCTAGGGGTCCTAGTATGCCTTATCATCCATTAGAACCACTAGGAAGTACCCATAACCCCTTTTGACACATTTCAACAATCAAGTGTGTCCCAAGGGGTCGTATGACCTGTTAGAAAACACTTAAGTGTTCTCATGTGGAAAAAGGGGTCATGGGGACATAATTTAGCATTCAAATGTGTTAAAAGGGGCCATGGGGTCTTCCTAAGGGTCCTAGTATGTGATAAGGTGTACTAGGACCCCTAATAAGACCCGATGACCCCTTTGGACTGATGTGGATAGAAGTCTTGTTGCTGCTATAGAACCAGCTTGGCTCTATTTTGAGATCTTTTTCTAAGATCCCTTAGGGTGTTTACAACCCCAAACTGAGGTAAGTCACTCTCAAATTCACCTCCTCTTCAAGACTCAGTCCCCATAAAATCTCTTTTCATCTCCTCCTTGCTGAACCTACACAAATAGATTCATTCTTCCCACTCAATCAATGTTTTCAGAACATTGCTTTCATTCTCTTCCCTAGCTGGACTATTACCAAGCTCGCCTAAGGTAAGAGCTCCAGACTCTTTTCTGTTTCTTCTCCTATAGAAAACAAAAAGGAAACTATGTACAAGGGCTCATCTTGAGTTCCATCCCAACACATGACTCTCACCATGGATTCAGGAATCTCGAGGGGCCATTACTACTTACAACCCAGAACAAGTGAAGCACTAAAAACTTACAAAATAGAAAATAAAGTAACTAATCTACTTGCATACAAAATGAACAAAGAAGGTTGATATCCACTAAACACACTATCTACAACTTCTCATTACTGGAAAAAAAACAAAAACAATACAATAATCTGTAACTCTGTGATTTCTTGTAGCTTCTCTTTTCTTCAATCTCTACTCTCTCTTCTGGATGTCTAAAATGAAGGCTTGTGATGTTATTAATAACCATCCTCTCATTGAAATGACCCCTAACTACCCACATATTCACAAGCATCTATTTAGGAACCATTACAACTGACCATACTATCCATAAAAGACAAGATTCGCTTCTCGCGAGCCGTTACGACTGACTTTACCAATCAACAGTAATGCAAAACTGACCACCAGTCAAAATTAACTTATAGTGTTAACCAACGGTGTTAGCAAATAGTGTTAATCAACACAGTGTTGACCGACAGTGTTAACCAACACAGTGTTAACCGACAGTGTTAACTGACAGTGTTAACTGACAGTGTTAACCGACAGTATTAACCAAGAATCAGGAAATCAACTAAGAAACCCATCTAGACATGGATTGACCTTGTCATATCCATCTTAGGGAAAAAAAAAAGACCTTCTAAGGTCCACACACACTCTCCTGACTTGGCTAGAGTCAGTACATGCCAGAAATAAGGAGCTAGGGGTTCGAGTTAGTTGTGCTTCTGCACCATACTCCCCCAGACAAAAGAAAGGTTAATCCATCCTTGGATTGAGCATGTTTGGATCAATGCCCAACCTCTTGAAGTCTATTTCTCTGATCCACGTAGCATCAACATCTTCTTTTTTGTGCCATTTTACAAGGTGCTCCATATATTCTTTGTTCCTAGTCTTCTTGTATACCCTTGAGTCTAGTATCTTTTCAGCTGTCATAGATGGAGTAGGGTTTAATTTCAGATCTTTTACCTCCTGTATTACCTCTTGAAGGTTCTGATCAGCAATTTGAATTGGTCCTTTGTATGCTATCAAATCTGCAATGTTGAAAACTAGTGACAACCCAATGTCTTCAAGAAGCTCCACCTTGTTTGCATTATTTCCATACTTTGCAAGTATCTTAAACGGACCTAGCCTCTTCATCTATAGCTTGTGAGGAACACCTTTTTTCAGCCTATGTTTGTTCAAGTGTACCATCATAAAGTCTCCAATCTGAAACTGAACATCCCTCTTTGTTGCATCCACCTTTTTCTTTACCTTTTTAGCATTCTCAATCAAATTCTTTCTCACACTTTCATGTACTTCCCTCATTGATTGAGAAAAATCCTCAGCATGTCCACTACCATGCATTCCTTCCTTCAATTCTCTAAGCTCAAAAATTCATCTTGGGTGAAAGCCATAAACAATTTCAAAAGGACTCTTACCCGTTGATCTGTTCACTGTATCATTGTAGGCATATTCATCTTGTCCAATGAGTTGGTCCCATGCTTGACCATACTCCTTTGTGAGGAATCTCAATAAGTTACCAAGACTCCTATTGACCACCTCTATTTGGCCATCTGTCTGGGAATGATATGCAGATCCAAAAGACAAGTTAGTGCCCAACTTTTGCCATAAAGTCTTCCAAAAATGGCTAAAAAATTTTCTCTCCCTGTCTGAAACAATACTGAGTGGGAGTCCATGGATCCTCACCACTCCATTGAAAAACAATTGTGCAATGTTACAAGCATCATGAATGGTCTTACAAGGTATAAAATGTTCCATCTTACTAAATCTGTCCACTACAACAAAAATATTGTCATATCCCTGCCTTGTTCTTGGCAAACCAACTACAAAATCCATGCTTATGCATTCCCATGGTCTGGTTGGGATTGGAAGTGGCTGATAAAGACCTTCATTTGAAGATGTGCCCTTTTCTTTTTGACACACTACACAGCTCTCAACATAGTGTCTAACATCTCTATTCATTCTAGGCCAAAAATAGAACCTAGTGACTAGCTCTTGAGTCTTACTGACTCCAAAATGACCACTAAGTGCTCCATTATATTTTTCTTGAATCAAATTCTCTCTTATAGACCCTTTAGGAACACAAAGTTGACCTCCTTTAAACAACAAATCATTCTGCAAATTATATTAAAAAAAATCACCATGAAAGTTGTTTTTAAACTCCTTGCATACCTTGTAGATTTGGGCAAAATATTCATCTTCAACATATAGGTCTTTGAAGCTATCAATACCTATGCTTTGTAGCTGAACTTATTGGATTGTGAGCAGCCTTCTACTCAATGTATCAGCAACCTTATTCTGTACTCCCTTTTTATGCTTGATATTGAAAGTGTAAGCTTGTAGATACTCCACCCACTTCATGTGTTTGCTGCTAAGTTTGTCTTGAGAGTTAAGGAAGCTAAGAGCTTGGTTATCAATATATACTATGAACTCCTTTGGCAGAAATTAGTGCCTCCACTTCTTGAGTGCTTGGACTAGAGAATACAACTCTAAGTCATAAGAAGAGTACTTCTTCTTTGCATCATTTAGCTTCTCACTATGGAATGCTACTAGTCTTCCTTCTTGGCTTATGACAGCCCCAATGGCCACATTACTTGCATCACATTCTACTGTAAAAAGCTTTTCAATGCTTGGAAGAACTAGAGTAGGAAACTCTGCTATCTTCTCCTTGAGTGTTTCAAACCCTCGGTTAGCTTGTGGTGTCCATTGAAACTTTGTCTTCATCCCACCTTTGATGGTGTCTAACATGGGTGCACAAATCCCACTAAAATGTCTAATGAACTTTCTATAATACTAAACTAAACCATGGAAACTTCTCACCTTAGTGGCAGCCTTGGGAGTAGGCCAACTTAGAATGGCATCCACCTTTTCTTGGTCCATTTTTAGGTTACCCTGTGACAAAAAAAAACTGAGATACACCAGCTCCTACTTCATGAAGTCACACTTCTCCAAATTGATCATTAAATTTTCATCATTTAATTTCTTGAAAACAATTTTCAAATTCCTAATATGCTCCTCCTTAGTTTTATTGAAAACTAAAATGTCATCTAGGTAGACAACAACAAATTTACCAATGCATTCTACCAATACCTCATTCATCAACCTCATAAAAGTTGAGGGAGGATTAGACAAACCAAATGGAATTACAAGCCATTCATACAAACCTTTGAGTAGTTTTGAAGGCTATCTTCCATTCATCTCCTCCATTTATCTGGATTCGGTGGTAGCCACTCTTAAGATCAATCTTGCTGAAGTACTTTGCCGCTCCTAAACAATCCATTAGGTCTTCAATTTTGGGTATTGGAAACCTATACCTAATGGTGATTCTATTTACAACTCTAGAATCTATACAAAGTCTCCAAGCTCCTCCTTTCTTAGGTGCTAAAATAGTAGGGACTGCACATGGGCTTATGCTCTTTCTGATTAGGCCTTGGTCTAATAACTCTCTGATTTGCTTGGCTATTTCCTCATTCTATTGAGGGGTCATCTTATAGGTAGCTTTGTTGGCTAAGGTAGCTCCTAGTATGAAGTCAATCTTATGGCTAACAAGCCTCTTAGGAGGTAGGGGAGTGGGCTGGCCATCATTAACAATATCCTCATACTCTTCCAGTATTTCTTTTACCTCATTTGGTATCTCTGATTTCTTGACAGCAGCTTCATCTTTCGGCTTCAACACCAAAGCAAATCCAACTCCTTCTCCTTATCCTAGAGTCTTCAAAAACTCCTTCTCACAAACCATGAGCACACTTGGACATGATGTCTTCATCTCTCCTTCTTCTATTAGTGACTAAATTTTGAAATTCACTCCATCTTTCTTAAATGAGTATGCATTCTTGGTTCCATCATGCATGGCTTGCCTATCAAATTGCCATGGCCTTCCAAGTAGAAGGTGGCATGCATCCATGGGAAGAATGTCACATAGACCTCTGTCTTTATACTTGCCAATGGTGAACTCTCCCAATGCTTGTTCTCCTACAAACACATGCTATCCTTTGTTGAGCCATGTAACCTTGTATGGGATTTCATGTGGAATCCTTTTCAAATTTAACTTGTTGGTTGTTTCTTCACTAATGATATTATTAGTTGAGCCTGAATCAATAATGACTCTACACATCTTTCCTATAATCTTGCACTTCACTCTAAAGAGTGCTCTCCTTTGGCTTGGTTCTTCTTTGCTTGGCTCTTTGATTAAGGTCCTCCTCATCATGAGGTTCTCACCTTCTTCTGATTCTAAAGGTACCTCTGATGGCTTGCTGCTACAACTTGATTCTTCTTGGACATAGTTAACTCTCTTTCCACCTCCTTGAGAGGTAGAACCCTTTTTAGGACACCTATAAGCAGGATGCCCTAGCTGATTGTAGTGGTATCACTTCATGGTGGCAAAGTAGGATGCTCCTCTTCCTTGATTGTTGCTGCTCCTTCCTCTCCAACTAGTGTTAGAACCTCTACCTCTGCTGGAACCTCCTCTACTTGAGTTTGCTTCCTAATTTTCAGTGAGCTTGTTCTCACTTTGGTGCCTTGAATCTGATCCTCTTCCACCATAGCCTCCTTGTCCTCTTCCTTCTCTACCTCTTCCTCTTCCTCTGAAGTTTGATTCTGATTTCTTTTTGTTCTTCTCTTCCTCTTTTAATGCAAGTTGGAAAAACTTATGGACGGTTGTGGGAGTCCACACACTGATTTCCTCTTAGATATTCCATTTTAGGCCTCCAAGATACCTAGCTACCTTGATAGTCTCATCCCCTTGGACTCTTGACCTCAAGCACAACTTTTGGAATTCTTCAGTATACATAGCCACATCCAAATCCTTTTGCTTCAAACTCAGCCTCTTCTTGTGTAGTTGGATTTCATAATCCTCAGGTAGGTATTGCTCCTTTACCTTGTTTAACATGGCCTTCCAATTCAAAATTCGATACTTACCCATCTTCTCACTCTCTTCTTGGAGGTATTTACACCATGTTAATGTTGAACCTCTTAACCTTGACTTTGCAACTTTTACCTTATGTGCTTCAGTTATGCCCTCACATTCAAAATGATTCTCGATACCTTCTATCCATTCCAAAACTAGTTCACTATCCATTTTTCCATTGAAGAATGGAATTCCTTCAATACTTTTGCCTCCTAGGGCTCTGAGAGATTTTATAAATGGCTCCTCATTCATTGGAGGGTCTGGTTCAGGTATCAAGTCTTCTTCACCAACTTTCTGCTTCCCTCTATTGCTGCTGACTTCATCTCCATCTCTGCTTTTAGTTGCATCTACAACTTCTTGAAGTTTTTCCTTCATCTCATCCAGGGCTTCTTCAAGGAGTCTACTCCTTTCCCTTTGATCCTCTATCACTCTCTTCTACTCATCTACTTCCTTTGCAAGCTCTGCATTGGTGACCATCTTATTTTCACCTACTGATATTGTTGGCTAGAACATCTACCACAAGCCCAATCAATTTAGGCTCTGATACCAATCTGATGTGGACAGAAGTCTTGCTGCTGCTATAGAACCAGCTTGGCTCTATTTTGAGATCTTTTTTCGAGATCCCTTAGGGTGTTCACAACCCCAAATTGAGGTAAGTCACTCTCACCTTCACCTCCTCTTCAAGACTCAGTCCCCATCAAAGTGCTTTTCATCTCCTCCTTGCTGAACCTACACAAATAGATTCATTCTTCCCACTCAATCAATGTTTTTCAGAACATTGCTTTCATTCTCTTCCCTAGCCAGACAATTACCAAGCTCGCCTAAGGTAAGATCTCTAGACTCTTTCCTATTGCTTCTCCTATAGAAAACAAAAAGGAAACTATGTACAAGGGCTCCTCTTGAGTTCCATCCCAACACATGACTCTCACCATGGATTCAAGAATCTTGAGGGGCCATTACTGCTTACAACTGAGAACAGGTGAAGCACTAAAAACTTACAAAATAGAAAATAAAGTAACTAATCTACTTGCATGAAAAATGAAAAAAGAAGGTTGATATCCACTAAACACACTATCTACAACTTCTCATTACTGGAAACAAAACAAAAATAGTACAATAATCTATAACTTTGTGATTTCCTATAGCTTCTCTTTTCTTCAATCTCTACTCTCTCTTCTAGATGTCTAAAATGAAGGCTTGGGATGTTATTAATAACCACCCTCTCATTGAAATGACCCCTAACTGCCCACATATTCACAAGCATCTCTTTAGGAACCATTACAACTGGCCATACTGTCCATAAAATACAAGATTCGCTTCTCACAGGCCATTACGACTGACTTTACTGATCAACAGTAATGCAAAACTGACCACCAGTTAAAACTAACTGACAATGTTAACCAACGGTGTTAGAAAATAGTGTTAACTGACAGTGTTAACCGACACAGTGTTAACCAATAGTGTTAATCGACACAGTGTTAACTGACAGTGTTAACCAACAGTGTTAACTGATAGTGTTAACCAACAGTGTTAACCGACATTGTTAACTGACAGTATTAACCGAGAATCAGGAAATCAACTAAGAAACCCATATAGACATGGATTGACCTAGTCATATCCATCTTAGGGAAAAAAAAATACCTTCTAAGTTCCACACACACTCTCCTGACTTGGCTAGAGTTAGTACATTCCAGAAATAAGGAGCTAGGGGTTTGAGTTAGGTGTGCTCTTGCACCATGGACCTATTTGAATGCTCAACTGTGTTCTAAGGGGTCGTAGGACCCCTTAGGATACACTTGAGTTTTCCAATGTGTCAAAAGGTGTCATGGGGACTTCCTAGGGGTCCTAGAACACCTTATCATGTGTTAGGACCCGTAGGAAGTCCCTGTTGGGACTGAAAAAAGTAGTAAGGGTTTTTGAAGTACCATGTTAAAATTTTGCATTTTGACCCTAAAGTGCTTTTTGAGCCTATTTGCCCTAATGAAATTCTGAGGTCTACCATGCATGTCAGGTACTCATCAATCTTTTTTAGGCATATGAAGACATCCCAGTTCATTAATTTCAAGTTTCGAGTTATTTCATGATGTCTTTTTTTAGGCACTTGTCAAAATCTGCATTTATGCCTAAGTGTCAATCTGTTGTAACTGGCCTAGTTTGCCTTTGAATATCTTGTACCCAGAAATGTTTCATGACCCACCACTTTGGGGATGTTGAGTATGCATATCAAAGAACCTATGTTTCAACTCCCAAGTCATTTCAATATGTTTTGACTAGTTTTCAAACCCCTCAAAGTTGGTAGTTTACTATTGTCATGCATTGTGTAATTGATCAGAATTCTGAGTAGCCCTGTTTGAATGACTATAACTTTTGACCTAGTGACCTAATTGGAAAAATTACTCTTGTATCCCATTATAGAGGTCAAATAATTTTTGAGTCTCTATCTTCAGGTCATGACAAGTCCATTTGGTCAGTTTGTTGAGCCCATTCCATTTGCAGTTTCTATCAGTGTGCCAAATTCTCAAATGCAGAATTCTGAATGACCTACTTTGAGGTCTTACAATTTCACACCCGGTTGAATGAAATGGATAATTGAAAGTTTCCCAATATTTTAGGCATGGAAATGTGCTATCCTAGTGATTTTCATGTCATGATGAATTTGTTTGCCCAGTTTGCCAATCCGATTCCGTTTGCAGTTTCTAATAATTTGATGCAGATCAGTTGCACAGTTTGGTTAGAGGCCCTGTTTGTGAGGTTATATCTTGAATACCATGATTGGTCACATAAGAAAAATGGTTGCCCTAAATTATAGACCAAATTTGCTTCAATTTTGCAAGGTTCAAATCTTGAGGGTTTTGTTTGCACACTTTTCAAGTTTCTTTCCATTTGCAGAAATCGGTATTCCATATGTTTTCAGTTCTCTGCATTTCCAAGTGCCTACTTTCAAGGGGCTGCCAAATGTGCCTGGATTATTATCAAGAGGTGCCCTTCTAGATCTGTATTCTCCATATCACATACTTCTAGTATCTAGAGGCTCGAATTCCAAGGAGGCCTTTTGACATGTTTTCAAAGTCGGAACCAAATGCATTTCATTATTAGTTGATAGGGTAATTTGTAGAATTGTTGTGAAGAGGCGACTTGGGTGATTAAAATATTTTCACTTGTATGGTTTTGTCAGCTGTCACTTTGTAGTATGGAAGAATGTCAATCATAGGATGTGTGTGCCCACTGCCATGTCCCAGTTACTTGATCTTGTCAGTTTTTAAAGGCAGTCCCAGAGGCTAGTTGCCATTAATGTGACCATTTTTCCGAGGGATAAAAGTTGAATGATTTTTATCATTAACTCAACACTTTATAGTCTAGCTTCACTGAAAACTATGTTGTGACTTACAAGAAGGATAAATTTCTCTCCACTTGGAAGCCAGAGACAGGATGCAACTTCAGGCTCCTTTGAATTTTACTTTTACCCACCAATTAATGAATTGGTTACTTTCAAGGATTATACTTCAAGGCATTATCTCCTTTCATCTGCTATGCGCCATATTTTGAGTCACAAGTTTGAGAAGAAGACAATGATGTGTGATTTCCATGCTAGAAATGATCGGGCAAATGCAGTAGTTACCTTGCTACAAGAATTCTCTGTTACTGAAACATTCGAAGCACATGTAGAGAAATACAATGATAATCTTTCTACAGTAGAAAAGTGTAAAAGTATTTGGTCCCTAAAATTGAAAGAAATAAACTCAGTGGGAAATCATTTTGATTCCAAGTCCAAACTGTCAGGAATAGTAAGGAAGCCAGTGCAAGGGGAAGTTTTGAACTTTCGAGTAGTGTGATTGGCAGTTCAAAGTGCCAAGTGAAAATAGAAGGTGTGCTCTACACAAAAAAAAGAATATGCCACACATTGATAAGGAGGCTATGTACTTTAAAAAAAGGATAAATTCAAAACATTGCAAGTTCTAAATCATTGATGGATTGTGCAGCCTATGGAAAGAAAATTTCAAGCAATGCAATTGGCAGATGTAAAGCCAAATTCAACAACCTTGCTAGCATACTCCCAGCCCGTGCTAATATGGTAGCAAAGACAAAGCATGTAAAACCATTTAAAAACCTACGCAGGGGACAAAGGGAGGCAGCTAGCGCAAGGTTTGGAGGCAAACATTGTTTTTATTTTAAAAGGATATGCAATACAAACCAGTGAATGGAGGCATTGACATTGCAGTATGAAGCAGCTGCATAACCCAACTCCATAAGCCAGCATAGTAGTAGTATAAAGGGGAATTTTAAAGTTTTTAAAACCCATGCAACTGGCAGGTCTGTCAAATACACTGCACAGCACATGGGAGACATTGAGAAATCTTTAAGAAAAAAAAACATTCAACACCATTGCATATGCATACGCAGATTTTGGAAAAGGTTTTAGAAACTTTCAAGTTAATTCAAATTGCAAGTGTCACTATTTGCAAGAGCTGCGTGAACTATTTGATAAGGTTGTAGACACTTTCAAGCAATTGCAATCGGCTGGTGTAAGGCCAAATTCCACAATCTTTGTCTACATCCTCCCAGCCAATATAAAGCATGGTAGACAGGGAAGGCACATGAACTGTTTGACAGGATACCTCAAAGATATTCCATCTCATGAACATAGATGATTGCAGGATATGTTCAAGATAGATTTGTTGACAAGGCATTCAGCCTTCAATCAAATGCAAAATGCAAGTGGCAGGTAAAGAGTCTTCAGGCCACACTGGAGTTTTTTTTTAAATGGAGGAGCTACAAAGTGTAAAAAAAGATGGAAATTGCATATGAATTGCAATAACTAGAGAAGCCAATGCTAATCAAAACCAAAGCCCATGCTTTTTTATGAGACATGGCCAATAGGTATAAAAAAACAATAGGCAATATATTGTTTGCAGCCTGCGCTGATTTTTGGGGGCCATATTGTGTAAACTTTTGTTTAAAATTTAAAATGAAAACCATACATCAATGAGATACATAATTCTAAGAAGGATGTATTCTGAAAAGTCTTTTAAAACCAACGCACCTTGCATAGCCAGCGCAACTTTTGAAAGGAGAAGTACTTTGAAATTTCTTAAACTGTTTACAAGAATTGCCAGAAAGTTGTGCAGAAAAGCAGCAGTAAAACTTGTGCAATACCAAGGAGCAGTCAGGAAATAAAACATAAACTAAAACCATAGCGCATGTGACTTAAAGCATGGAGAGGCATCTTGCACAGAATAGCAATGGAGAGGAGGCTGCGTGATATTAGAAGGAGAAGTTCACCCAGAATGAAAGAGTCAATTATCCCACATGCATGGGTCAGTGTAACATATGAGTGTTTAAATATGTTGGCACTTATATGTAATGTAAAGAAAGAAAGCCAAGAGGCTCTTGGTGGGCCTCTTGGCTGGGGACTTAGTATGTGCGGCAGGGCCCACATATTTTGGACGAAAAAGCACAAATGACAAGTGGCACCCAGTGGAACAGTCAGCAAATTAGAGGATGCCATGTGGCTCCTAGTAGGCTTAGAGGCACCAATCAGAAATTGACACATGGCACCAAGTGGACCTGCACACCAATCAGAGGGTGACACTTGGCACATTCTGGTGAGATGTGCAAATTTCATATATTTTTTATTTTGAAATTCTTTCAACAAGTGGGTTAACCAGTGAGCATCTTCCACAAGATCCAAAGGTAGGCTTAATGGCTTAATGGAAAGATGTACACTTTCTAACCATTAATCCATTAATCCCTTGTGACAAGTGTCACATTCTAGTGCATCCTGGAGAAATAATCAATTAATTGAAATAATCAATTAAATCCATCACAAATGGCAAGTGGTTAAAAGGTGAGAAACTCCAAAAGGATCTAAGGGTTTGCTTAATGGCTTAATGGAAAGATGCTCAACATCTAACCACTAAGACATTAAGCCATTGGCCCACTTGCCACCTTAGACACATGGCACCCAGTGAATCTTGTTGGTGCCCAAAAATGCTGAATTGGATTTCCTATAGACTTGCCAATCCAATGTTTGGAAAACCAATTGTTTTTGGCCAACTAATGGGAATGATCGATTATGATCCTCTTCCCCTACACTTATAGCTCTGTAGGACCAAGGTGGGTGAAGCTTCACCTAAACATGATTTTTATAGCAGATAAATTATGTATGGAACTCAAACTTCTATCTCTCAAAGTATGGCAAGTAGGCTTGAATAAATCAAATTGTAAGCAATATATCATAAACTGTAAACTAAAATACTTTGAGTAATTGAAAGAATGTTTAGTAAATATGTATGTAAATTGAAACAAAAAGATAGATAAGATATCGCAAAACTATAACAATGAATTGAATAACTATAATCCAAATAATGATTAGACCAGTGCCTTATTCTATCACGGGTAATAGAGTCAAGATCATTCCAATCTTATGTTCAACCTTAGAGACAGTTTTATAAGAAAAATTATCACTTCAAAGGTGTTATGGAATGTACATGCAACCTAAAACAAATTCAAAGATATTTCAAAAGGGTAATACTTCTCAGATGACAGAGCAATTGACTAAGGCCTCAATCAAAAAAATTTAACCATGCAAAATGAGAAAACCAATTGAAAATATAGACTATGAATCAAATAAGGAAGCATGCACATCAAAATATCACTTTGAAGAAGTTCTATTGGTTTATCCAAGGGACTAATTGTAAAA